>PVKA01000646.1:0-186967 GCA_004027165.1 Ctenomys sociabilis | reverse complement strand
TAATTCACTGACAAGAGATATCTGCTAAAATAATATCTGTAAATATAATATCATGTATGAACCTTGTACAATACCAAAACATTATGAAACAGTTTGCAATGTATTAATTTATTGAATCTGTATTGTTAAGGTGTCTTGAAACTGTCTGATTGACCTTTGTAGTTCAATAAAATAAAAAAATAAAAAAAATAAAAAAAACAAAAGCAAAAAGATACTGGTATCATAACACATTGGCTTATTAATAATTAAAGCATTTTGTATACACAGTATCTTAAGTGTATACAAAAAATTTTAATATTGATTATTTATTATGATGTTTTAAATTTTGAAAGTCTCTTCAACATAGGAAAATAGCTGTACACATGTAGGTGTTTCTCTTTCTTTATGAAACACAGAAAATCCATGATTGGTCTCTGTGGTTCCTAGTAATAAGTTCAGTCATATTTTCTCACATAGTATAAATTATATTTTAGTGCGAGATTGCATTAAGACCCAGTAGTTCTTAAACAATGTTACTAAGTAACCATAAGCCTCAACTGCAGCAAAGGTGAGCAATCTTCACAGTGCATTTTCACCTGACTGAAGTTGAAGCTGCTCCTTTTAGACATTTTTCCTCTTCAATGTGAAGTAGATTGTTAGGATTTCATTAGTGATTTCATCATGTGGATTTTTAAAAGTAAAGGATTATTTTGATTTCTTCCACAGTTCAGAGTTGGAAATCATTTAATCCAGGGATGTTTTAAATAAGCAAATGTTCCTCAGTAGGTGAAATCTCTCAATGCAACTGCACTAAATAAGCATCTACATCCTTAGCTAGGTTACCAGTATATCCTGGAACCACAGTTAGGTGGTTTTCCTGTTTCCACAGTTTACTTAATTGTTGTTTTAAAATCTGAATATTTTTATAATTTATAATTTCTGTTTTGGATGACAGTTCCAACCACCACCTTTTTATTACTGCTTGAAGCCAGTTTAAACCAACTATTACATATTCTTCCAATTTGCTTTTAAGTAATGATTTTACTGGAGGCAATAAATCTACACAGCAGCCAAGTGAGATATACTGTTTTTCTTCCTGTAAACTATTGGTGAGCACAGGAAGGCAATCTACCACAACTCCAAGGTCTTTTATTCTCACCAAATAAGCTACAAGTTCACTTATACTTCTCTTTCTCCAGAAAATTAAAGCTACATTCAATCTCAAATTCCTGTTGAACAAAACTTGGACCATTGTTTCATGATCTTGAGAAACCTCAGAGAAAAACCCAATATATATAGTGTCTTTTTTGAGACAGGGTCTCACTATGTGGTTCAGGCTGGTTTTAAGCTCACTTTGTAGCTCAGGCTGGTCTCGAACTCACAACAATCCTTCTGTCTCAGCCTCCCTAGTGCTGGGATTACAGGCATGTGCCACCACGCCCAGATAACCCACTATATTTTGATGATGGGCTTTCTGTCTGTGAAGAACTAGAGTCACTGGAGTTAACCACAGATGTCCGACTATCATGGTGTAATTCTTTAGGCAGGTGACCTGCACAAGCCAGTTCATTTTCTTTATTTGCCATGTCAAAGCCCCCACTTCTAGGGGACTGTTTTTTTCTGTAACAAGGATTTAGAAAGCAATGATGAACTTTCTTTCTGTGATAGATCACTTTATATAGTGTATCTGGGCTTTTCACAGCTTGTCCAACTGTCCTATTTATGTAAGCAGCCAACTGTTTTGGAGATTTCTTAACCTCCTTCATGTTCTTATTAGTGAAGATCAGTGGAATCATCCTCAATACTATTATAAAAGTTCCGGTTTTTAACATTGTGGGTTTCAGATGCCATAATCTCTTTAACTACTGGCGCCTCATTGTACCGCACCGCCTCAGCCCAGCCCAGGTGCTGACAAACGGCCAGATTTTAAAATCTTGACACTATAGGCATGTACTCCAGAAAATTCTTTGTTGTAGAGAGATATCATATCCATTGTGGAATATTTAGTACCATCTCTGGCCTCTGCCCCCCAGATGCTACCAGCAGCTCAACAGCTGAGCTAAGCAGAATCCCTTTAGGCACTGCCATCTGTCCCCTGGGACACAAGATCTTCTGGGATTGAGAAGCACTGGTCCAGATTCATTTTTATGAATTTGAAAATGAATACATGTGGGGGCACACATGTGAAGAAGAAGAACTCATTACCCTGAAATAATGAAAAACAAAATCTGGGCTGGGGAGGTAGTTTGGTGGTCTAAGTACCTGCCTGGCAAGTGCAAAGTCCCGAGTTTGATCCCTGCAACCCTGGGTGTGATGTGAAAGCCCCAAAACCCGGGCTATGTCAGACCCAGTACCAAATAAATAAAACTTTAAAAAAAGAACAAAATCTCTTGACTATGAATCTATAAAGTCAGTATTTCCCAAAGTATAATTTTTGGATATTCACTTGATGCTGACTGTGTTATATTAAAAACCAGTGCATTGTGGTCAATTAAATTTAGGTAACAGTAAATAAAAGAAAACTGCTCTTTGTAGAGAGCTGCATGCAGCCGCACCTTAAAGATGGCGCTGGCTTCCGCCTTCCACCTTCCCGATGGTGAGCGCTCTCAGTGATAAACAACTCCATATATGGCTAAGGCTAAAGCTATGGCTCACTTCCGCGTACCTGGACCTATTGGTGGTGCCCACGTGGCCTTCCAGGATTGGACGCCCAGAAGGTATTTAGCTAAGAGCGGGCTTCCCCCCAGAGCAGAAGAAGATTGTTCAAGGGTCCTGAATAAACCGCTGAAAGAAGAGTCTAGTGTTGTGTCTTCCTTGCTGGCGAGGTTGTGCGCGACAGCTCTTTCTCCTATATGACTGGCCAGGAACTTATTTTTTATGTATTTGGTACAGGGTTTTACTAAGCAGCTTCTACTCATAGTGGTCTTCCTGTTTTTGGCCTCCTCAGGGCTGGGATTGCAGGTATGTGGCACCACACCCGGTCTCAGTGGCCAGTCAGAATGTGGTGCTGAGGATCAAACCCTGGTCCCTGCATTTGCCTAAGTAGGCACTTGGTCTGCTGAGCTATCTCATCAGCCATTGGTTTGGAACTCTAGGGTGCCTCTATGTGTATTCTGAGAGAGACAGAGTTGTACTACCTATCAAATTTATGTGACTTTAGAATTATTTTATGGAACTAGTATTCTGTGAAGAAAACATTGATTTTTTAAGTATATGAATGTGACAGATTTTAAACAAACATGAAGCTGAAATGATGAAATCCACAAAACACAGAATGACATTCCCATATTTCTATTCGATTCTTCCTTCCTACAGTAAATAAAATTAAACCCTGAAGTTAGATCAAGTAAATCATACATGGCAGGTGGCTGGCAGGTCCACTCCGTACCCAGAAGTTATGTGACTTTTTCCACGAGTGGGCTGGTTGTGCATGAATACCTCAAGCTGTTACCAAGAGCAAAGGGAGAAAATGATGCTCATCTCAGGTCCTCCCATTCCCCTCTGCTGAAGACTCCAGGGCACTCTCTGGACTAAGTAGAAGATATTTTCAGAATTATTATGGCACAAGTTACATTTTTTAAACCTCTCTCGGCTTTTAAATATTCAGTGGGGTGTGTTAATTTCAAAACAATAATTTTTATTGGAGGAAGACAAAGAAAAATCTTTTGCAATGTTTCCTTCTGACTGATGCAGCTCATGTGTGGTGAACTGAAGGCTTTTCATTCATCATTGCTGTCATACAAGATGCAGATCGTGCTGCAGAGCATGGGGCAGGAGGGCATTGCAAACAGATGCTATATTTTCAAAGGAGGGTAGCCCGAGGTCAATTGGATGTTCTACAGGATAAAAGAGGGCAGAGATACAAAGGAGCAGCGCCCGTACCCTCCTGTCCTTTCCTCTCCTTGTGAATGAAATAAAAAAGATGAAAGTAGGCTGAAAAAAAGAAAAAGCCCACCCAAAGCTGGAGGTAGAGCATGTAGAAGATCATCTTCCCAGGATCATTTCATCATGTCTAAGGTGATTATTTAGTATTCAAGAATTATGAGATACAGGGGCTGGGGAGATGGCTCAAAAGAATAAGCACTTGCCTGGCAAGCACAAGGACCTGAGTTCAAACCCCAGTCCTGCCCCTCCCCCCCAAAAATCAACAGTTATTAGATACAGCAACAAATGGGGAAAAGAAATTCACATTGAGTCATTCAATGAGATCAGGGCAGGAAGAGTGAAGGCTGTACTATAACTATTTAAGTAGTCTTGATTTCCGTTTTCTAAAGAAAAGCAGAAGTATGAGAGGAGGGCACATCTAACATATCTGACAATGTAGGTTGTCATCAGAGGGAGCTAGTAGATTTTTATGAAAAATTTAAACAGAAGCTATTCTGTACTATTTACTTTTTCATCTGTAAACCAGAACATTTACAACTCCCTCTTGTGGAGGTCTTATACTGTAATTTTTATAGTTATTATTGAATGAATATCTCCATTTTCTAATTGAAGCTCTTTTAAATTCATATAGCTTCTTGATACAATCAGAAATAGATGGTTATGATTATAGAAATCTTAACTAAGAAAGAGACCAGATACTATATGATCAGATAGATGTTTGTACTTTTTTCTCAGCTAAGAACCTGACCTCACATCCAGACTCCCAGGGTGCATTTCAAGACTTGATATTGGGAGAGAAAAAGGTAGGGTGGAGGGAGGTTGAAACAGATGAAAATATAAGGCAATAAAACTTATTGGATAATTTTAAGCTACAAAAATGCTTTTCTTAAGCTAGGTGTGGTGATATATGTCTATAATCCTGGCACTTGGGAGGCTGAGGCAGAAGGATCTCTGAGTTCTAGATCAGCCTGGGCTGCAGAATGAGCTCAATGCCAGTCTGAGCTGCATAGTAGGACCCTGTCTCAAAAAGGCAAAAAGGCAAAAGAAAAAAAAAAAAAAAACCTGATGGAAATTCTTAGGACTATTGCCTTATCCATCTTGTATACATACATGTATAGTTTTGTCCTACCTTATTTCCATCAGGTTTTTGAAAATAGCAGTCAATGGGTAGAATTTTCACCTTGACTAACTCTATATGTTGATATCTGTAAACTAAGCAACTACACTGAGGACAGCAATGTGTAATACTAAAACCATGCTTGAAAATGGTTTTAGTCATACTGGTCATACTGGTCTTCTAAATGTGAATCATTTCTAATATCATAATGATTATTACTATACTCTCTTTAAAGTAAATTTTCAGGGGCTGGGGAAATGGCTCAGTGGAATAAGCGCTTCCCTGGTAAGCGCATGGGTCTGAGTTCAATCCCCGGTTCCTCCAAAAAAAAAAAAAAAAAAGAAAAGTAAAATTTCAAAAGGTAATAAAAGAAAATGAGAGACAAGAACAAAAATTTAAGATTTCTTGAAAGGATATGGTGATAGTCAATCATACATCCTATCTTGCTTAATTATATCTGTTAATCTGAGCAACAGATTTGATCATAACGATAAATAATATGTCATATTCACTGTTAGTCAGATATTCTTGTTATGAAATCTGTAATGTGTGTATTGTTATATGTTACTCTGTATCTGTCTTTGCTTTTGCTTTTCTTGCTTTTGTTTGTACTCTTCAAAATAAAAGAAAGTTATCTAAAAAAGACAAAATTTTTTTTTCTTTGCAAAACAGGAGGAGCAATCTGCTCTCTAAAAGAATAGACATGTAGACCTACAATGTAGTACTGTTGTGCTCAAGCTCAATTTCATAAAAAGTGTTTATTTTGATACAATAAAAGTGCAGTTTGTTTAAACAGTAATTACAAGTTTACTAATTAAAGTTACATGTCACATGTTTTATTTATTTTTACAAAATAAGGACAAACTTGAGAATTAAAGGTACTATCATATTTTTTTAGGAAAGCAATTATGTGTTCAGGATTTGGAGTCAAACATATATAGAAGGCTTACTTTTCAGGAAAGAAGTAAATGTGGGCATAAGAGTTAGGGAAAATAAAATTGGTTGAGTGTAAACTTTGTTTTAATCATCTCAAACCCTATAGGGAACACTCAGCCATTTCTCCTACTTCTAATTCTTCATTTTTGTTATTCTAAAAGAGACTAGAAAACTCTAACATCGTCTCTAGTTTGTATAAAGTTTCTGTACTTTGTGTGATCAACTAAAGTTGAAGGCTGGGGATATAGCTCAGTTTTCTTCTAGCATGCATATTGCCTTGGGTGTAATTCCCAACATAAACAAACAAATAAATAAATAAGGGTAAAAGTGTCAGCTTTAGTTATGCATGGTGGCCTGGGGATATAGGTCAGTGGCACAAGTGCCTACCTGGCAAGCACAAGGTCCTGAGTTATATGTGGTAAAAATGCCAGGCCACCTTGAGACACAACTGTGTATCTCAATATTCTAGAATCTAGGGGCCAGTGAGATAGCTCAGCAGACTAAAGTGCCTGCGTAAGCAAGGTCAGGCAAACACAGGGACTGTGGTTCAGTAGCTGGCACCGTGTGCTGCACCAGCCCCGCCCCCAGGGTGGGCTGAACTGGCCAGAGTCCCAGCCCAGTGGTGCATGCCTGTAGTCCCAGCACTGCGGAGGCTGAAAGCAGGAGGATCACTATGACTCTGAGCTCCGTACTGACGCTCTGTCACAACCAAGTAAATTAATGCCAAACCTCAAACTTTATTTATTTATATTTTTTGAGGAACTGGAGATTGAACTCAGGCCCTTGGGCTTGCCAGGGAAGCTCTTATTCCATTGAGCCTTCTTCCCCGGCCACAACCAAATAAATTAAAAAAAAAAAAAATCTAAAATCTTGAAGGGAAAGCCAGTCATAGGCTGCCCATATTCACTATATAAAGTGACTGTTTCAGCCAGGGCCTGAGCTTGACACATTCACAAGAAATTCAGTTGAGCCAAGCCTTATAGAATTTTATTGAAGGCTTGTGGGGCCACAAAACAGGGTATTTCATACAAAAACTCCAAACTTCTCTAGAAAAAAACTTCATGAATCCTTCCTTCTCCAAGAAACAATGTGTATTTTCTGTGTTATTTCCTGCTCTGAAGTCTCTCTAACAAGCTTTTAATTCTGCTGCTTTACCTCAGTTCTCACCCCATTTTATTTTTCAAAGCATCTTCCTCCCCCTGAAAATGCCATCATTCCATGATTCTGCGTAGACTATCAAAGTAACATTGCACTTGTTATTTTCATTCTAGCCATTCAGAAGTATTGTTAAATAAGTTACCCATGTTTATGCAAATTAAAAAAAAAGAAGTAAGCATTGTTCTCTCCCTGGGGTGAAGTGGATGGAGAATCACTGTGGAGTACATATAGCCCTATTGCTTGTGGAATATCTTAAAGACTTAATTTTTCTCAAGGGCAGCCTGAGCTACATAGTGAAACCTTGTCTCAAAAGGGGGAAAAAAAGTGTAGTGATGAACAAGATTTCTGCAGCTTCTCCACAAGGAAAAAAGTTAACTAGAAAGGGGATACATTTCAACTAAGACAACTAGTCTGTTTTCAAATATATCAGGGACATGAAAGACTAAATAATGAACGGTTCTAGATCAAGGGAGAAATTACAGCAAACCCAACACGTGGTCCCACGGTACACAGGGACATCAATGAGACTGGGGATAAAATATAATGCAGTTAATTAAGAGTAATAACACTGTATTAATGTCCTGTTGAAAGTTCTCTGTGTCTTTTTTTTTTTTTTTTTTTTTTTTTGTAGTTTTAAGGAAGGGTCTACAAGGTGTTCAGGGTCTCCCTACAAGATCAGACTCATAGTGATCCACTTGTTCAGTCTCCTGAGCAGGGATTACAGGCCTGCACCACCACGCCCAGTCTTCCATGTCTTTTGAACAGAGGCCTGCCTGCTTTTTTTTTTTTTTTTTATTTTTGAGCAATCTTTTCAGGAAGTTTATATGATGAGCAATCTTGGATAATGGAGACTGCTCCTCCCTTTGGAGTGATGGGCAGACATGTCTACAGTCCATTATAAAACATTCAGTCTCCCTAAATTCAAAATTTCTTTCCTATAATTCATTCAGTCCACCGTGTGTATCTATCTGCCTAGTCCTCTTTCCATGACAAAAGGAACATATAAAATATTGATATTTGACTATGAATATTGCTCTGAACAACAAATGTCCTGAAGTCCTGACCCAGGGGACTCTTCTCTTTCTCCAGCATCAAGCTGTGGCAGACTCAAGAACCTGCTGGCTGGGACAGCCCAGGCTGGCAGCCAGCAGGGCAATGCGACTGTCTTAGTTACTTTTCTCATTGCTGAGACAAAATACCCAATGCCCAAAGGTAAGAAAGGAGCGGTTTATTTAGCTGGCAGTTTGCGGAGATTTCAGTCTGTAATCAGCTGGCTCCAAGGCAGGGCGGCACATGGCAGAGGGCAACGATTCATGGCAAAAGAAGACAGCAAAAACAACAAGAGATTAGCGACAGCATCTTTCTGGGGCATCTTTCTGCTTCTTTTATCATATTCAGACTACCGGGATTACGGCAGTGCCAAACTGGGCAGTGGACCTATTTACTAATCACACACCCTTCATCCCAGCATCGTACACACATTTTAGAGTCAGATGCCTCTGCAAAAGCCCTATGACTGCATGAGGGCTTGGGGTCATCTAGACATAAATGATAGCAGTGATCTTAGTGGCCTGAATCCTGTCGACAAGTGTACTTAAACTGAAACCCTGAGCTCCAGAAAGGCACATGCGCCAGCCAGGGCACTGGCTGCTGCATTGTAAGGCTTCAGGCATGAGATCGAGCAAAGACACGCCTAGAATCCTGACTCACATGAACTGTGAGGTAATGACTGTATATGTATGTGTTTTAATCTCTTTGGTATTAACTGCTGTTTTAAAATTTACTGTAGAGGGGCCGGGGAGATAGCTCAGTAGAATAAGCACTTGCCTGGCAAGCTCAGGATCCTGAGTTCAAACCCTGGTACTAAAAAAACTATTACTACAGAAATTCTTCTTCTCTTTTCTTCTTCTTCTTCTTCTTCTTCTTCTTCTTCTTCTTCTTCTTCTTCTTCTTCTTCTTCTTCTTCTTCTTCTTCTTCTTCTTCTTCTTCTTCTTCTTCTTCTTCTTCTTCTTCTTCTTTTCTCTCTCTCTCTCTCTCTCTCTCTCTCTCTCTCTCTCTCTCTCTCTCTTTCTCTCTCTGTTTGTAGATAGGGCATTACTATGCAGCTTGGACTCATCGTGATACTCCTGTCTCAGCCTTCCCAGCACTAGGATTATTGGCGTGAGTCACCAAACCTGGTTTTAGTGACTGGCAAGGCGCACTTGACACAGGGCAGGCACAGCATGTGGTCCTGGGCATTGAACCTGGGTCCTTGCATGTGCTGGATAGGCACTTAGACTGCTGAGCTATCTCTGCTGCTCTCTGCATTTATTCATGATTTAAATAGTATCATTATGGACTCATGGATAATTATTTTAACTTGGAAGTTATTACCTGTTCATGTCATTACTTATTTTGTTGCTCACATTGTCTCAGAGTTAGTCTTAGCAATTCCTTCACTTGGCTCTTGGCTCCTATAATTTTTCTTAGTACATCCTTAGTCTCTGCTAATACACACTACTACTCAGGTGTCACTGCCTCTGGGCCTTCTCAGCAGTCAAATAGAAATCATATTCTCTCTCTCTCACTTGCTCACTCGCTCTCTGTTTCTCTGCACTTCCAATTATCACCTATATAATATTTTTATTTTTTTAAGAGAATAAAAAGTAGTAAAAAATTAGAAACCAAAGAGAATTTCACTAAACAAAATGATAGGAATTCAGCAGCAGTTGTTACATTGCGTATTGTTGTCTTCAAATAAGTTGTTCAGATTATCAGAGATAAGCATGTACATTTGGTCAAAAAAATTAAAAAGAGAGGAAAAAATAATTTAAGCATTAAATGCTCTTTTCAATAGACCAATAAAAATAAGCAGTGAGTTATCCAAGCTATCCTATGTATATGTATAGGATATATATGAATATATGAATATGTATAAAATCTTTTTCCTTCTTCCTTTCTTTTCTCCTTTTTCTCATTTAAGTTGTTCATTCTCTAATAAATCATCTATATATTAAAAATTGTGAGTTACCCCAAACTCATTCTAACCCACTAAGGTAGGCTTTTCTCTTTCCCTACTTTATATTTTTATTTTCAATAATTTTATTGAAGAACAAATAGGAATGAGACAGTTTCAAATCAAATAAGCAGAACAGATTCAATAATTAATACATTGCATATTGTTTTCATAGTGTTTTTTTGTTGTACAAGGTGCATACATGATATTCTATTTACAAACACTATTAGAGCAGATGTCTCTAATCAATGAATTAAGAGAATGTAGCTGTATACCTATCTTTTTTTAAAAAGTTGAATTGTAGTGTAGTTTTAATAATTAAAACTTTTTACATTGTTATCCTTCTAGTGGTTATCCATAGTACAAGAAGCAGACAGGATACCCTGTCCAAACACTATTAGTGCAAATCTTGCTTCTCAGAGAATTATGCATAAGCACTGCATATTTATCCTAACTACACTGCTTACACAAACACAGAATGGTCCTTCCTTCGTATCCTTTTTTTTTGTTGTTGTTGTTGTTTAGTCCCGTCAGAGATGTGTATTCTATTGTCATTCAATTATTATAGGTGCTTTAATTCAGTGAAACACTCCAACACAGTCCAGCAGTCCATAATAGCAGTGGGTTATCTGAAGAAGTTGTTTACTAGAGCCATTTACAGTTCAGCATATTATTCTGGATTTATTTTGTATACCTCGTTTTTATACTTTTCTGCTGGATGGTTAAGACTGAGATAAGGCAAGACCTATATAACAAAAAAAATGTAACTTTTGTATCTGATGAGGTCAATCAAGTCCCCTCAGATTTAGCCTGTATCCCTGTACCTCACTTTGTAGATCCTTTGTTAGTGTCAGCCATGTGGATGACTCACGGCCATTGCTTGACCAGTTTGCTCTCTGTGAAAGCCTGAGAGAAAGTTTTCTCTCCATGTGACTCTCTTTAGGCACACTATAGATCATCAATCACATTCCTCTGTGGTTCCATAATCTCCTTGATCATAAAATTTGGGGCACAACTAAATTCCATGATGTTACAGTACAGGTTCTCCTATGTCCTGAGTATTCATTGACCTTGAAAGGTTAGGGCCAAAATGTTGGCTGACCTTGCAGCCCTTTCATTTCTCCAATTTTTGATCTGCAAATTTAGGTTGTTAACCTAACAACCTAACAAGTGCAGAGAAGCTGATTATTACCCTGCAACATATGCAGTTCAGTTTACCCTAACTATCTGATTTAATTCTTTTTAGTTGTTGTTATACCTTTGTATTTGTATTTCTTCTTTTGATTTCTTTTACTAGGGAGACTATATGATATTTGCACATGTGTGTCTGGCTTATTTCACTTATGAGTATATGTTCAAGTGGCATCCACTTAAATATAAATGCTTCAGGATTATCATTCTTTTTTTTTTTTTTTTTGTCTTTTTTTGAGACAGGGTCTCACTATGCAGTTCAGGCTGGCCTTAAGCTCACTTTGTAGCTCAGGCTGGTCTCGAACTCACAATAATCCTCCTGCCTCAGCCTCCCGAGTGCTGGGATTACAGGCCTGTGCCACCACGCCCGGCAGGATTATCATTCTTTATAGCTGAGTAATACTCCATTGTATAAAAATACCTCATCTTTTCCAGCCATTCCTCATGTGATGGACATCTTGGTTGTTTCCAAAATTTGGCTATCACAAATTGTGCTGCTATAAACATCGGTACACATATATCACTATGATATGATGTTTTCAGTTCCTCTGGGAAAATTCCCAGTAGGGGGATAGCCGGCTTGAATGGGATTTCCAGTGCTACTTTTGTGGCGTCACCACACTGACCTCCACAATGGTTGTACCAATCTAGGTTCCCACCAGCAGTGGAGAAGGGTTCCCTTTTTCCCACATCCTCTCCAACATTTTTGTTGGTTGATTTCTTTATGACAGCCATTCTTTCTGGAGTGAGATGGTATCTCAGTGTTGTTTTAACTTGCATTTCATGGATGGCAAGTGATGTGGAGCATTTTTCCATATATTTATTCACTTCTTTAATCTTCACTACTTTAAATGGATTTTATCCTTAAAATTTTCTCATGCTCCTATGCACAATTTCCTTTAACTGGCAGTTTTTATCGCTCTGATATATGTTACATATGATATGTTATGTATTATATATATGGCAGTTTTTATGGCTTTGATTCCTCTATATACCGCAAAATATTAAAAAAAATGGATTCATAGAGTATGTAGCCTTTTGGATCTAGCTTTAATAATTTAATATGTATATCTGTGTTAGTGATATGTTCCTTTTTATTGGTGAGTAGTATTCCACTGTATGAATGTACCACAATTTGATTAGCAACTACCAGGCAATACAATTTTCTCTTGCTGTTTCTAGCTGTTAAGAAAACTCTTATAAACTTTTTTTTTATTTTGGTGGAACCAAGGATTGAACTCAGACCCTTATGCTTGCCGGTCAAGTGCTTATTCTACTGGGCCATTTCCCCAGCCCCTCTTATAAACATCTTCATGCAAGGGCTTCGGCAGGCATATATTTTTGTTTATCTTGGATAAATATTTAAGAATGAAATTTCTGGGTCACACAGTATATTTTACCTTAATACTGCTAAGCTGTTTTCTAACTGTTTTGTTCTATTTTGCATTCTAACCTGCAATATTTGAGATTTTTAGTTGCTCCACATTTTTGTAATGACTTGCTATTGTTAGTGTTCCTAATTTTAGCCATTCTAATAAATACATATTACCATATTGTGGCTTTAATCTACATTTACTTAATAACAAATGATGATGAATATCTTGTCATCTACTTATTTGCCCTTTGTATATATTCTGCAGAAGTGTTTTAAAAGTAAGTTACTTGTGCTCTTATTACTGAGATGCAAGTGTTCTTATCTTGGGCTGTGTTCTTCAGTTTTTTTATATTCAAGTTTATCCCTTTTGTAATAACATTGCAACCATTTATTTTCCCTATTTTGTCATTTATTTTTAAGGGTTTTATTTATTTATTTTTTGGTCAGGTGTTGAATTCAGGATCTTGTGCTTTCCAGGCAGGTGCTTATGCCACTGAGCTATCTTCCTGGACCCTATTTTTGAGGTTTCTGATCGTGTTTCTTTCAAGGAGAATTTTTTTTTTAAACAATACAAATTTATTGGTATTTTAAGCTGTCACTAGACTTTCACTCATATACAGGAAAACTTTGTGCACTGAAATTTAAAAATGAAGTCACAAACCTCTGTCTCCACCTTGAGGGTTTCCAGCTTCTCTTCTGACCACCCTCCAACACCTGGCAATGAAAGGTTTCTTTGCTTGTTTCCCTTGCTTCTCTTTAGTACCAGAGGAATGAACCTTATATGAAATGAGTATGTCAAAATGTGTATAAGAAGTTACCATGAAGCAGCAAATGAAGTACCTTGCTTTGGTCAGGTAGCAATAAGCTCATAAACTGCCCACACATAATTTGACTTCAGCACCTTTGACTACCAAGAATTCTTTTTTTCTACATTGTGCTGTTGCTGAAATGAACAAGAAGTTGGTGGCGAGGAAAGAAGAGTCAACTTCTAGGTACAGACAATGCAAAGTAATGAAGACAGAAATGTCACGTAGAAGTGAGGTTGACCAGGTTCTTGTGGGCTCTGAGGCTACATGGGGGCAAGAAAATATTGGGAAGGTGCTTAGGAAGATGCTTGCACTCCCGTGTTTATGACAGTTCTACTCACAGGAGTCAAAATATGGAATCAACCAAATGCCTTTCAGTGGATGAATGGATGCTCAAAGGAAGCGTGGTACATTTATACAAAGAAATACTATCGTCAGTCATAAAAAGAAAGCTTTCATTTTATGAAGGCCGCAACATGGATGGAACTGTAGGTCATTATGTAAAGCCAGACACAGAAAGCTAACTACATGTTCCAAGAGCTACATGTTCTCACACAGTTCTGGGAACTCAAGTTAACCTTGTAGAAGAACAGAATGGAATAGTGGCCTCTAGAAATTGGGCTGAGATGGAAGGAAGTTCCACAAGGGGCAGGCAAGCACAGTGAAAGAATTGCTTTGAGCTCCTCTTCAGCATAGTAGGGTTGCTATTGGTTAAAACAATCTATGATGAATCTCAAAACCTTAATGCATAAAAATGATGAATGTTGATGGGATAGAAATTCCTACTTTGACTACTACACATGGTCCACAGGCACTGAATTACCATAAGGTACCACATAAAGACATACAGACAATATGTCTTAACAAACATAACAGGAGAAAGTACTGAGGCATATGAAAAAAAATGTTTTCCTTTAGTAAATTTCATTTTATATCTGTCTGTCTGTCTATCTATCTATCTATCTATCTATCTATCTATCTATCTATCTATCATCTATCTTCTTCCCCTTTCCCTTCTCCTCTTCTTCTTTCTTCTCCTTTTCTGGCTTTTTTGACATAAGGTTTTTTATGCAGTTCAGGCTGGCCTTGAACTCACTTTTTAGCCCAGGCTGGCTTGAACTCACGTTGATCCTCCTGCCTCTGCCTCTTGAGTGCTAGTATTATAGACATGTGCTACCACGCTTGGCTATATACTTCTATTTGTAAATATTTATATTTCATAATTGATGAAAATTATTTTTGCATATAATGTGAAATCTGAAATTTTCTCTTTTGTTTTTGTTGGTTTTTTTGGACATAGGGTCTTGCTGTGTAGTCCAGGTTGGCCTCAAACTCACTGTATAACCTTCTAATGATAATTTTGCATTATTTTAAATAATTTTAAAATTAACTTTAAATAATTTTGCATTAATTTCATTTTATGACAACAAAAATATTTGTATATATTTGTCATGTGCCTATTCTTAATTTAGTTTTGTGAGACAGGGTCCCAATGTGGAGTTTAGTCTGGACTTGACTCACAGAGATCCTCCTGCCTCAGTCTCCCAGTAATGGAATTATGCAAGTGTGCATCACTACACTCAGCTGTTTCCAGTTGTGGTTGTAATAATCTACTATCACACAGACACACAGACACACACACAACACACACACACAGACACACACACACTCAGTTTTTCCTGATATTTTCTCAGTTATCTATTGGATGAAGCCCACCCGCCGAAAGTGTGTTGTCTAATATGAGTCACTAATTCCATGGTATCTCAAGTACTTAAAACATGATCAGACCAAATTGGGATAACTGTGGTATAAGTGTAAAATACACATTGGATTTCATATGCTTAGTACAAGCAAAATGTAAAATATTTCATGAATAATTTTTCTAATGGTAACATATTGAAATTTTAGTATTTTGCATATATTGTATTATATGTATAACAAAATCAGTGTCACTTATTTCTTTTCACATTTAAAAGTAGAAAAATAAGACATCAGGTTTTTTAAAAAACTTTTTGTTTTAGTACAGGTCACTGAACTCACAACCTGGTGTTTGCCAGGCAGGCTCTGAGCCCCTGAGCTACCTCCCGAGGTCTTTATCTGGTTGTTTTTTTGTGCATCACTATTATTAATTAGTAATTATTATTATTTGCGGTATTGGGGATTGAACGCAGGGCCTAGCGCTTGCCAGGCAAACACTTAATCTACTGAGCTATCTCCCCGGCGCCCTCATTGTGCGTTAAATATAAAAAGTCTGTAAGGGTCTCAGGAAAGGAAGACAGTTATTTCGGAATGTGTGGATGGGGTGGCCGTGGTCGACCCGGAGCCGCTTCTTCAGCTCGTTGCGCGGGAGTACGTGGGCGTGCTGGCGCTCGGGCGGTGGCCTCCGTCGCTTCCAGCGGCCGCTCTGCTCCGCGAGCTTGGGCAGGAACCGCGCCGCCCCAGCTGTTCTGTTTCGACAGCTGCTTTCCCACGGAGCTGGAGGGAGGCGGGAGGGCTGGAGGGGAGGAAAGAGGCCCCGGATCCTTCGAGGTTTGCTTCCTTTTCTGCTTTTGCTCCCCGTCCCTGCCTTTTGGTCTAGCAGCAGTTGGTCCTAGTTCCCAGACTTTTCTAGAGCCGCAGCTTCTCAAAGCTCCATGTGGGTCCGACCCAGCGCCCCCCTCCGAGCGCACAGTCCCGCCCTACGGCCTCCCCTCCCTGATTCCAAGTTGTAATAACTGCACCCGGCTTCTAATTCATGTTTTTTTTTTCAGAAGAAATTCCAAAAAGTATTCGGTTTTTCAGAGATCAAATTGCTACTCATTGTACTGCAGAATTTTACATCTCTGCAGAACACTTCTTGGTGAATTTTTAAAAATCAAATTTGCATTATTATTATTATTTTTAAATTTATGTGGTACAGGGTCTCATTAGGCAGCTCATACTCCTAGTGATCCTGCCTTCAACCTTCCCACCGCTGAGATTACAGCCGTGCACCACGCCCAGACTGCATGCCTGGCTCAGCTCGCCTGGGAGCTGGTTCTGTGCAGCATGTGTTGCTGGGGATCGAACCCCAGTCCATGAGCTTACTTAAGCAGGCGTTTCAAGTTTGCATTATGATGACTAAAGACACTTACATTCATGCGAAGATGTTTTCAGACAGTCTTATTCCAGTTTATAGTCCCAAATCCAGTGTATGACAGTGCTGGTTTTTAATCACTGTTTCCAGTTGTAGAATATTAAAAAGAATGATGTTCAGGTTATGGTTGTACAAGGAATACACACTTTCTAAAGACAGACTTTAGAAAATACATCATACTGAAGATAAAGGTTTAAAATTACACAAAATCTTATTCCATAGACATGGGAGTAAGTGTATTTTTCTCATATTCCTAATACCGTTTTTAATCTCACGTTAAAAATATTGTCATTTGGGGGCCAGGGAGATGGCTCAGCGGAATAAATGTTTCCTAGGCAAGCGCAAGGACCTGAGTTCAATCCCTGATTCTGCCAAAAAAAAAAAAAAAAGAAAGAAAGAAAGAAATCATTTAAAATATTGTAAGGGGCTGGTGAGATGGCTCAGTGGAATAAGCGTTTCCTAGGCAAGCGCAAGGACCTGAGTTCAATCCCCGGTCACCCCCCGCCAAAAAAAAAGTCAGTTTAGCATGGTTTTAGCCGGGCGTGGTGGTGCATGCCTATAATCCCAGCACTCGGGAGGCTGAGGCAGGAGGATTGTGAGTTCGAGACCAGCCTGAGCTACAAAGTGAGCTGAGGGCCAGCCTGAACTGCATAGTGAGACCCTGTTTCAAAAAGACAAAAATAAATAAATAAATAAAATATTGTCATTTGCCAGACTTGGCGACACTTGTTTATAATCTCAACATTTATGAGACTGATGGAGGATAAATTTGAGGCCAGCCTGGGCTACACAGTGAGTTCAAGGCTATCAGGGATGACATAGTAGGACCCTGTGTTAAAACGTTTTAAAAATGATGCACTTTTTTGTGAAAGAAAAAAAAAAATCTAATATTTAAAAAGTTAAAATAAAAAGTGCTTTTCTTTAGGCCATAGTGTTGAGATGAGTCAGAAGCACATGCTTAAAAATAGCATGGTTTCTCTTCTATGAGAAACCCAAATTATAAACAGAGAGCAAAGTAAAAGAGAGATAATAGGAAGTAGAGAAATCTTTTTCAAAATGGAAGAGAATCAAGGGATGGAGCGAGGGGACATAGGGGTGTCATGCGCATGCGCCAGCTCCGCTCACGAAATGCGTGCGGACGTTGTGCATTGCTCATGTGTTATGCTAAAAAAATTTTGAAAATAAGACCTCTGATAGGAAAAAAGGAAGGGGGGGGGAATGAACCATGCAAGTATATATACAAGATGGCTGAGATAGTTGTACTAATAATTTCCCATCAGTTTTTTAAAAAATAGCAGTCAATGTTTAGAATTTTCCCCTTAACTAACTCTGTATGCTGATATCTGTGATTTAAGCAACTACATCAAAGATAGCAGTGTATAATGCAAAACCGTGGTGGAATATCTCTCATCTTTGTCTTCTAAATGTGTACCGTCTCTAATATATTATCAATTATTATTATACTCTCTTTAAAATAAATTTTAAAAAAGTAAAAAAAAAACAAAAAATTAAGGTTTATTGAAAGCAAGTGTTAATATTCAATTATTTGTCCAATTTTGTCTAACTATGTCTGTTAACTTTAGCAACATATCTGACAATAAAAATAGATAATGTAACAACCATTGTTAATTAGCTGTTCTTAGGCTGGGGAGATAGCTCAGCGGCACAAGTGCCTGCCTAGCAAGTGCAAGGTCTCAAGTTTTGATACCGAGTATTGCAAAAACAGACAAACAAATAAACAAAAATTAGGTATTCTTGCTTTGAAAATCTGTAACATATGCATTGTTGTATGTTACCCTGTTTCTGTCTTTATTTCTGCTTTTGTTTTTACTCTTCAAAATAAAATAAAATAAAATTAATAAAAGCTCTGCCATGGTTCAGTAGAATAAGCACTTGGCTGGCAAGTACAAGGGCCTGAGTTCAATCCCTGGTTCCACCACCACCACCACCACCAACAACAACAACAAAAAAGGAAATTCTAACATAAAAAATAAAAGCTACTTCGTCTTTTTTCTTTCTTAATTTTAATATCTTTGTTTTAAAATGTGTACTACATTTATCCATGTTATTTTATGGAAACTTCAGTGGAAATACCTAATAAAGCATTCTACACTAATGTATTTACACTAATATACACTAGTATATTTACATACTATCAGGAGTTTAGGTGGCTTCCAATATTTTCCTACTATAATCTTACAATAAACTTCTTTAATCAAAAAGTTTTTTCCTTAATTTAACTTTTCTTCCAGAAATGGAATCACTGAGTTAAAGGTATTCACACTTTTATTTTGATATTTAATGGAAATTACTTTTAAAAATGTTACCGTCAAATTTTACATGCAAGGCCAGCAGAATCTCTCATACTGGAATGGCGAATTCTCTGGTGATAGTAAGAGGTTTCCAACAAGGACCTTCGGATGTTATGCAAATTCACTTTACAGAAGTGTCTTTTTAGTGATACTAGTTTGACATATCCCCATAATCTGACTCCATTCTTTTTTTGCTGCATACCAAAAAAATTTAATTCAAAACAAGTGAAAGACTGGGCTGGGGAGATAGCTTGGTAGTCTAAACCCCGATCTAGCAAGCAGAAAAACCTGAGTTCTAACCCCGCTACTGCATGCCGTGTTGGCCCTGCACCAAGCTGGCCACTGGTCATACCTGTAATCCCAGCGCTGGGGAGGTTGAGACAGGAGGATCACTATGAGTCCAAGCTGTGTAGTGAGACCCTGTACCAAATAAATAAATAAATAAATAAATAAATAAATAAATAAATAAATAAATAAATAAAATATTACAAAAATTGAAGGACTAAAATTCAAAGGATAAAAAAACCAATACCCCATGCAAAAAGAACTAGAAAAGAACCAGGAGTAGCTGTCCTATTTTCAGATAAGATGCAGAGTCGGGGGAGGTGGGGAGATTAGGAAACTTTCTCATAGAGGTAGGTGCAGTTCTTGGCCTCCACTGGATGGGAAGAGAGGCATCCTCGTCCGTCTCCAGTCCAAGTGTGGGTGGCAGGTTCAGATGTTGTGTTGATTTGCTTTGACATCAGTAGACACAAGACTCTGCCCTAAAAAGTCAAGAGGGTGAAATCCAGGTATTTTATCCCAATATCAAAATTCTGATGTTATAGAGATAGCTCAGTGGGACAGCACCTGCCTAGCAAGCTCCAAGTCATGAGTTTGATTCCTTACCAAAACAAACAAACAAAAAACAACCAAAATGCTCTTGGTTGGCTGTCTGTGTTATCTCCTTCACAGTATCACAGTGGGACTTCCAAGATGATTGGGGAAGGGCTAGATGTCAGATGTGCTAAGTTCATACTCCCTTAGGTTAAAGAATGAACTCCAAGGAACAAAGGTGGTTAAGAGTAGGAAAACTAGGGCCGTCCTGATAGCTCTGTGGATTAAAGTGCCTGCTTAGTCAGAACTGAGTGGCCAGGTTTGATCCCTGGTGTGCTGTGCAGGCCCTGCCCCAGGGCGCAATGAGGCTGTGATTGAGACTGGGTGCGGTGGCTCACACCTATAATCCCAGAGTTTGGGTGGATGAAAACAGGAGAATCACTATGAGTCCTGTCCAAGTAGTGAGACCCTGAAGGCCTTGTAGATCCTGTCCTGATTATAGAGAAAAAGGAAAAATTTATTAGAGAACAGAAATGAGAAATAAGAATAGGAACAGTTCCTGAGAAAAGGGAGGGGCTCTGAATATGTTGCCCCATAATCCAAACCCTAATAAAAATGTTTTTGATAAAAAATGTTTTTGGAGTGAGACCTCCTTGGCTGCCAGATCATCATCTGACCCAGAATGCAGGCCCGGCGTGGGAATGAGACCACCCAGAAATCAGGGTCATGAGGTGACCCAGAGTGCAGGTTCAGCATGGAAGCCTTCAGAACAACTCCCTGGAAAGAAGCTAGAGGCAAGACCCACCCAGCTGATTCAGGAGCAGAACATCTTGCCAGAGTGACACAAAGGGTGCAGCAGGAAGAAGTGGAGCACAGCAGACAAACCCAAGCCACACCCACCTGGAGGAGTCTGAACTTCCTAGATCCCGACCTGGTACTAAGGTAATAACTCTAAGCACTACATCAAAGGTCAAAAGTCACTGGTATACAAAATGACAAAGAGAAGAAGCAAAAAGCAGTCTCAGGCCCTGAGTCCACCCAGTACAAATGCAGAAAACACTAGCATAGAGGAAATTGAAAATCACACCCCTGAAATCTCTGAAATAATAGTGTTGGAAGTAAAGAAACAACTGCAGAAAGGTATAGAAGAAATCAGATCAGAAATAATTTCTGAAGTAAAAACAGTGGTGCTAACTATAATCAAAGAAGTACTAAGTGCTTCTAAAGAATACACTGATAAAAAAGAAGAGCATAATACAAAAATGATGGAACTGCTGAATAAGCAATATAGGAAAGAAATAGAATGCATGAAACAGATTGAAAGTGACATACAGGAAATTAAAACCTCAATCACAAGCTGGCAAATCTGTTTCAGTGAAAGTGAAAATAGACCCTCTGACCTTAAAGACACCATTGCAGCTAGTGAAAAAGTAAGTGAAGATCTCTTAAAAACAATTAGGATGCAGGAAAAATAATTCAACGCCTGTAACACGATGCAAAGATGAACAATGTGAGACTAATAGGCGTCAATAAGAAGGAAGCAGTCAATATAAATGATATAAAAAGAATATGGGCAGAATTAATAGCAGAAAACTTTCCAAATAATTGGCAACAATCTGACATTCAGGGAACCGAAGCATATAGAACTCCAAATAACATCAGCCCAATTAAAACCACTCCCAGACATGTAATAATCAAGCTCCAGAAATTCAGCACAGGAATAGTATACTAAAAGCTGCTAAAGAAAAGAAACAGATCACATTTAAAAGAAAACCCATCAGGATAATGGCTGATTTCTCTTCACAAACCACCAAGGCAAGAAGAGCATGGGGCAAAGTACTTCAAGTCTTGCAAGAAAACAAATTTCAACCCAGACTGATATACCCTGCAAAACTCTCTTTCAAGTATAATGGAGAAGTAAAATACTTTCATGACGAAGAACAACTAAAGAATTTCATGATGACAAAGCCAAGCCTACACAGACCACTAAATGATGTTCTAGAGAGGGAGCAAAATGATCACAGCCCCATGAATGAGAATGGAATGAATCCACTAAATGGGGCAAATAAACACAGGAGAATAAGAGGTATACAGTAGTAGTGTTTCAGTTATTCTTTTGTATACAGCAGCAAACTATTTCCACCACCACACTTTATAAATGGACTTTTCTTGCACCCTATGGGTCATGATCCCATATGGGTCTACAGGGTGGATTTCAAGGAAATAGCTGTAGCTCAGTCCAACAAGTGACACCTGGCCACCAGTAAGTGTCAGGGTCACTATCCATGTCCACATCACAATAGGAGCTTGTGTGACATCCTGTCCTCAGACTGTTAGAAGTGATGCTCATTTATTTATCTGGATGTCACTCCAGCATTTATCTTATGTTTTATTCTTAGTATTTCTTTACTATCATGAAAACTTTTTCTTAGTTCAATTGTTTTGAGACATTTAATTTTTAATTAATTAGTATTTAATTTTCTGAATAATGCTTAATCTTAAATTTTGCTTTAAGATTTATACTATATGTTTAAATTATAATTTATCTAAAAGACATTGTATTCTTCTTCTAGTATTAGAAACTTTAAAAAGTATATATTTTTTTCTGTTGAACTTATATTACTTCTTCCCTGTCCTTTATACACATATACACACACATATATATGAAAAAAAATACGTTTATAACCCGACATAAGACTGTTACTGTTCATAGAAATCTTCAATGACCTTTTCAATAAGGGTTTATCTAATATATTTTATATAGTCCTGCATAACTATCACTTTGAGAGCTCTTTACTGTTCATCCAGGAGCACACTGCAACTTCTCTTGCCTTTTGAATTATGGTCTTTGTTAATTACTATATGCTACATCTGAAGGTATTAAAATATTTCAAGTTTGTATAACTAGAAAATATTTTACTTTTAGTTTTCAAAGGTATGTTTGCTAAGTATAAAATTCAAAAAGGATATATCTTTTTATTCTTTTGGTCCTTTAATTAGTCTAGTTTCTTACACATTTGGTCTTTTTTTTCTTTGTAATGTGGAATAAGACGCTATTTAATTTTATTCTTCCATAGTTAATATTTTTTATATATATGCTTTAATCATTTTTTCTTTACAATAAGTTTTGGACAATTTCATTTTTGTGTATCTTGGTATGATTGTATTTAAATTTCTTGTGCAAAAGGTTCATTTTTCTTGGAAATGTGTATTATAAATTGAACTAAATTCAGAAATTTTAAATCTTTAAATGCTTATTGCCTACTGTTTTCTACTTTGAGAATTCTAATTATATGAATATAAAAAAAGAAAGGAGCAATTCATGCTTACAGTTTTTGCTTTTACTCTGATTTTTTCCTCTCTTGAATTTCTTATAACTTCTTAGTTATTGATTTTTTTTTAAATAAAACTTATACGATTATATCTGGTAATCTGAAAAACTAATTTGCTCATAGGATCATGTAATATAGCAACCATTGTTGGATTCCTATGACTTTGTTTAGTGAAATCTTGTAACATGCATGTTTTCTTCTATCACTATTTTGTATTCTTGAAAAATAATAATAAAAAGTACAAGATAAAAAAATAAAAATAACAAATAAAAAAGAAAATCTGTAACATATGTATTATTGTATGTTACCATGTTCCTGAATTTTGTTCTTGCTTTTGTTTGTACTCCTTAAAATAAAATAAAACTCAATTAGAGAAAATGGAAAAAAAATCAAAAATGTTTTTAGTCTTTAAAATATGTATGCATTCAGTTCCAAAAAGTAGTGTGTACCATTTGCATCTGCTTGGGTACCCTGTTGGTGAATAGCTTGGTGGCCTAAGCTCTTGTAGTGAGACCCTGTACCAAATCAATCAATCAATCAATCAATCAATCAGGTAATTCCAGGGAGGGACAAGTGCCAGCCTTCAGGGCAAATCTCTGCTTGGTGGGGGTCTGAGGCAGTAAGTCTGGGTTAGGGCCCTGGAGTCTGTTTTAACAAGGCCTTTTGGTGCAATAATGTTTTCGTTTGTGAAGGGGAACTGTATGGATTGGAGCGCTGATTTTTTTTTTTTTTTTTTTTGTCTTTTTGAGACAGATTCTCACTATGTAGTTCAGGCTGGCCTTAAGCTCACTTTGTAGCTCAGGCTGGTCTCGAACTCACAACAATCCTCCTGCCTCAGCCTTCCGAGTGCTGGGATTACAGGCATGCGCCACCACGCCTGGCTTGGAGCACTGATTCTTAATCTTTGTTTTAACAGTGATTGATTGCAAAAGTTATAGAGTGAAAGTAAATTATAAATGTACAGAGTAAAAATAAATGTGAGCAATGTTAAAACATTTCCATGTATTTCTCCATATTTTAAATATGCTAAAATGCTTGGTAACTTTCAGGAGGACTTTTTGATAGGATATTCTGAATTTATACAATTCACTCAATTTACTTCACTTTATATTTACTTGGTTTGTTTTATTTTGGAGAGGGTCAATCGCTGACATCTGGTGTGTCCTGGATCAGTTTATTTTTCTATTATAATACTTCCCATTTCTCCTTAGTATCTTGAAAAATTAATGAGCTTCCACGGGTGTTTGACTTTTACTGCATAATTTAGTCAAAATACAATCTTCATATTTTGTAAATCTGAATTTTCAGGGCTGGAGTAAGTGACTTCCTAGTAAACATTCATTAACTTTTTTTTTTTTTTTTTTTAAATATCCAAATGCCTTTTCTCTTCATTCTCTTAATAAAAAGTGTACTGGAAAAATGTGTTTTAAAGCCCTTCACATCCTATTAGTGCCTATTAACCAAAGTAAGATGTGATTTAGAAGAACTTCATATAATAGAAATAAAGCCCACGTGACCAAAATTTTAACACTCATTCAAGAAGAACTGCTTTAGAAGTGGCAGGGTCTTTATTGTTTAGAATTTCTGACGTTGGAGTTTATTCAAAGGGTTATAAGAAAGGTCTTTTGAAACACTCCTGTAGCAAATTATTTTGGCTGAATTATAAGTCCTCCAAAGTAGGGCTTTATTATAATGGAGCCAGAGTTAGAATAAACTCTCGCAGGGTTCGTAGGCAGCACTGTGTAATGAGGGTTGAGTGCATTGCTATATTATGATTGGAAGCATATCTTTTCACTATCTCAGTAAAGCACTCCTAGCTTTTATACACTGTGTTACTGGTCAAGTGCTCTGTGAGCTTCTGTGTTTCCTTTCATCTGATTGTTTAATACATCTTCGCATATGAAGTATCACAATCTCAGATGACCCTGTCAGGTTTAAATTATTAGCCCTGGATCATTCTCCTTTTAGAAATGTTCTACATATTTATCTGTGGAAGTAAATAACAGCTTCAACTTAAAGTGTCAACAACATTGGAGAAGGTTCTAGCCATCTTGCATGAGTCCTATCTTGTTAATAGCATGGTCTGAAATTTGCTTGGCTGAGATGATTAGGAAAGACAATGAAGACGAAGGCACTAACCTTGGATTTGGAAGTCAGGGTGATCTGGTTGGGGTGTGGAAAGGTTGCAGAAGTGTGAGGGGTAGACTTCCCGTGACCCTTATTTTATTTAAAATAAGCAGTAGCATAGTTATCCTATCTACTTCTCTGTACCCATTAAAACAGATTGAATAAGAATATCAGTGCGAGAGAGAAGGGATATGACTCAGTGGTAGATACTTAGCTAGCGTGCTTGAAGCTCTTGGTTTGATCCCTAACATGAAGGAGGAAAAAAAAAAGGTGGGAAGGTGTTATCATGTATTGTTAAAAATAAAATTTTGAAACAATTTGGAGGTTATGATCTCACAGTGGTAAAAATTATGCTGTGTGCATGAGAAAGACTGAAAAGTTCTTTGTGCCTGTTTACAATTACTGTTATGGAGTGAAATATGGAGAGTGTCTTCCTCTGCCATCAGACTTCCACACTGGACAGAGAGCATTTCTTAAAGATTATTTCATTTGTTTATTCTAAAGGGAACATGTTGTGTGTTAGTCTGCTCTGGGCTGTTTCCACCCAGAGACAACTACTGCTCCAGTCCTTTTCTGTACTCATACAATGCAGGTGAAGGGAGAGAGAGACATACCATGGGGACATGCGGACATGCAGCTACATCCAACTTCTATTTGATTTAGTGGGATTGTATACTCCATATTGTCCGGTAAATATTTTTTTCACTTTATAATATCACATCGAGAACTTTCTGGCTCAGTTTGTACAGGTACATTTTATTATTTTAATATCTACTTATATTCTTTTCTAATAGCATCATGTGTCGAAGGGTACTTTATTCTCATTATCTTTTGCCTGTTGTTACCCTTTTTAAAAAATCTTTTTGAGACAGGGGCTCACTATACAGTTTAGGCTGGCCTTGAGCTCACTTTGTATTCCAGGCTAGTCTCAAATTTGCAACAATCCTCCTACCTCAGCTTCCCCAGTGCTGGGATTACTTATAGGTATGTGCCATCATGACCGGCCTGTTATTACTGTTAAGAAATTAACATTTTTTCCTTTTTGAGATAGGGTCCCATGCTGTAATTTAGGCTGTTATTAAACTCACTATGTATCTTGGGCTAATCTGGAACTCACAATGATTCTCCTGCCTCAGTCTCTCAAGTGCCAGGATTATAGGAATGCAACACCAGGCCCAGTTCAAAAGTTTTTAAGCAAAGTCAAAATTCAATTAGTGTTCTATGAGTGTACTTTTTTTTTATACTCTTTTTTTTTTGTGGAACCAGGGATTGGACTCAGGCCCTTGTGCTTGCCAGGGAAGCGCTTATTCCACTGAGCCATCTCCCTGGCCATGAGTGTACTTTTGAACAAAAAAGATGTTGAAATTTTAAAAATGCCCCATGTCCCAGCTATTCTTTTACTGGGTATCTTCCCAGAAGAATCAAAAACACCACACCATAGTGATAAATATGCACCCATGTTTGTAGCAACATATTTTGCAATACCTGGATCTTGGAAACACTGCAAACATCCAACAATGAAGGAATAGATAAAAAGAGATACAGTCTTTTTATACAATAGAGTACTACTCAGCCATAAAGAAGGATAAATTGGAGACTTTTGTAGGTAAATGGCTGCAACTTGAGACCCCACTCATAAGTGAAATAAATCAGACTCACATGTGCAAACATCATACTGTCTATTGTTTGTGACAAGCTGGAGAAACTGGCTGTCTACATACTGAAGACTAAAACTAGACCCATATCTATCACCATGCACTAAAGTCAAAATAGATCAAAGGTCTAAATATTATAACAGAAGCGCTTAATCTACTGGAAAGGAAGGTAGGTAGTGATCTGGAAGTCATAGTGGTGGGCAAAGAGCTCACAAAGCCCAGACTTCGTGGGAAATACTTCAAAGAAACAACAATTGGGTTCTCACTTTATTTTATTTTGGATTTTATTTCATTAAAAAGGGGCCAGGGAGATGGCTCAGTGGAATAAGTGCTTCCCTGGTAAGCACAAGGGCCTGAGTTCAACCCCTGGTTTGGCCAAAAAATAAAAAGAAATTATTTTATTAAAAAGCTTTTGTGCAGTAAAAGAAATCACCATGAAAGTGAAAAGTGAAAAAGTAACCCACAGAGTGAAAAAAAAAAATAGCCCATTGTTAGGCATCTGGGATAAATATATACTTCTCAGATAAAAAAATACAAGTGGTAAAGAAATATATATATTTTTTTGGTTCCAGGAGTTGAGCTCAGGACTTTGCACTTGCCAGGAAGACACTTGCACCACCGAGCTATGTCCCTGGCAGCAAATAAATGTATAAAAATATTCAGCATCACTGGTCGATCAAGAGATGCAAATTAAAACAACACTGAGATTCCATCTTCCCCTGGAAAGAATGGCTATTTTCAAGAAATCAACTAATAGCAAATGCTGGAGGGGCTGTAGGAGAAAAAAGAACCCTTCTGCACTACTACTGGAAGTGTAGACTGATGAAACCACTGTGAAAATCAGGATGGGGATTCCTTTAAACACTAGGACTGGGGATCCCATTTGCCAGCTATTCCCCTTCTGAGTATCTTCCCAGAACAATTAAAAACATCATACCACAGAAATATATGTGTACCCATGTTTATTGCAATACAATTTATAATGGCTAGATCTTAGAAACAACCCAAATGGCCATTAATCAAGAAATGGATAAGAAAGTTGTGGTATTTTATATAATGGAGTACTGCTGAGCCATAAACACGGATAAATGGGAGGCTTTTATAGATAAATGGATGCAACTTGAGACCATACTCATAAGGGAAGTAAATCAGACTCCCATGTGTAAAAATTGTGCTGTGTTCCTCGTGTGAGAAACTGAAAGGGTAAATAAGTTCTGAAGTGTACAATAGATATTACAAAGTGGTAAGAAATTGTTAAAAAGGGAAAAGGAACCAGGCTGGGTAAAAGGCAAAAGGACAATGGAGAAAAGGAAAAAATACAAGTGAGTACATTATACCATTAGTTTCTTAGTTCATTAAAAAGGAAGGTTTGTGCTAATATTGGGTGAAGAAATTTTTAGCCCTTTATCTTGTACCCTGAGAAAGTACTCTCACGATGACAACATGTAATGTAATAACTGTTATTCTCTTATTATTTTGTTATGAAATTTTATCCTTTTTCCATAAAGTAAAAAATGAAAAAATATATTGAAATTCTCTTTCTGTCACAAGTTCACATAATGATTAAATCAACCTTATGTCATGGTCCTTAACTTGTTTTTATCAGTCTTCTGTTGCTGTTGTTATGCAAGTATTTTAAAAGTGTCTTTCAAGGGAGGAATACTGCCAATACCACGTTGCTTTTCAAGAAAAGGACAGGGCAGATCTGGAAGGAAAGGGTAACCTCCTCAGCTTACTGAGAATCTCTGTAGCACCCTTTTCAGTTCCGCTGTGGGAGTGGTTGAGAACTCTTCCTAGTGGCTGCCATTTCTGTCCCCAGACTCAACCCTGAGCTGGACCTGCAGAAGGCCCTGTTTGCTAGGGAAGCTTATACAGGAGAGGGGCTGCTTCTGAGGCTTTTGCTCCAGAGCATCAGAAAAGGACATGACAGCAGATGAGTCACACTTCCATTTCTGTTTGGAGCACAGAATACTCTTCAATTCTTTAGTTTGGAAGCAAACTCCTCTTGTTATGCCCTAAAGAGAAAAATTAATGGAAAGAGGTCATAAGTTTTAATACAAGACAGAAGTGTAAACAAGTCTTCTGTATTTGTTCCCTCTCTATTATCAAACCAGTGTGTCCAGCTTAGGTAGGGCTATATACATGTGCACCCACAAAGTCTTATATGTAATCTTGTATTGTAAAAATACACATACATGACTCTGTGTAATCATGTGTGTGTGTGTGTGTGTGTGTGTGTGTGTGTGTGTGCACGCATGCAAGTGGTATTTTATTGTACAGGTAAAAGATAGTGTCACTGAAGCTAGGGTTTCTGGTTAGAATTACAGCGGCATGTTTGGCTTCTGTTCCTTAAACAGTAATTTCACACACCTAAACGTTCTTCCCCCTCCCCGCGCAGCCTGTCCTCCCACAGTTCAGCTTCACTAAAATCTTTCCTCCAAGCTTTGAAATAGTATCACTGATGACTAACTTTTGCCTGGATTATAATTACTGCAGGGAAGCTCCCATGTGCCTAGGTATTATCCTTGTCATTTCATTTTCTTATTTCCTCTACTCTTTTTTGCAGGGGTGAGGTGGGAGGTACCGGGAATCTAACTCAGGGCCTCACACTTGCCAGATAGGTGCTTCATCACTGAGCTCTATACCTGGCCCCGTCTTCTATGCTTTGAGAAACTAAGATGGAAGGCCAAAAATTTTAAGGAATTTGAATATTTGACTTAAAAGTCTTTCATTCTAGTCTGTTGACTTTGTGTTTAGTCAAACAATCTATGGTTCAAATCGAACAACATATTCCTTTACATAATATTCTACTCCCCAATCCATAGCCAGACATTGTAATAGCTATCTTTAAATTCTTTTCTAAAATAAGTTACTTATGGACTGTAGAGCTATCCCAGTAGAACAAGCACCTGCCTGAGAAGCACGGGGTCCTGAGTTCAACCCCCAGTACTGCAAAAAACAAAACAAAAAAAGTTACTTAGGATGCAATCTAAGGTTCTATGTCCTCTTGCTCTCTGAGGATACAGATAGCAATTATTTGTGCTCACCATTCTGATTACACCAGTAATTGGAAAATAATCACATCCAAAAGGGCCTCCTGATCTTAAGAGGTGCTTGTACTTAGGAACTAACAAATATTTCCTCTCCTCAGAAGCAGGTAGTTGGGGAAAAGGCAGCATGAAAAGCTTCCTGACAGGTCTTCCCAGCAGTCCTCCCATATCCTGCAAGTTTAGTTGCTGAAGAGGACAGGTGGGGAGCCCTTCAGTTCTGTGGAGCAGAATAAATGCATGACTATGGGCACACTGCCAGACTGTTTGCTCTCAGGATAACTTGTTGGATCTTTTCACAGACATCTACATTTTAAAAAGTTCTGGTGTATTGCTTATTTCCAAGTTGATCTATGATCCGTCTTGCCCAGCTAGTCTTTAATCCCCCAGGGAAAATTCAGGGCATCCAGTAGTCCTGTGGTTTGGGTGACGTGTGCTTCCTCCCTCAGCCAGGCGCTTCACCAAGAGCATGTCTCTAGGGTCCCTGCATCCCACGTGGGCTGAGGTGACCAGCTGTGGTGAAAACAAGCTGAGGCTTACATCTGGGGTTTATGAAGCAGCTGCATCATGCTCAGTCAGCAGCATAAGGGTCCTCCGCTGGGTGGTGCTTTGTTTTTAAGGCATCTTCATGGTTGTTTAAAACAGTTCTTAAGTTATTGGTGGTATTTATTCCTATGTTTTATAGGCTCCATGAGGGAAGAACCTTTTTGTTTTTTGAATATATTTGTATTAGTGTCTTTAATTTCACAAAATAACATTTCAATGTAGTATTTTCATCCGGGCATTTATTTTGATTGGATCCATTCTCTGTATTACTGTTCTTTAGACTACCTACCTCACTCCCATCCTCCCTTGCTCTTGTCTAGTAAGTCTCCTTCTATTTTCATGCCATCAGTTTTTAGCAGTCATATACTGTGTTAAGAAAAACATGCAATACTTGTCTTTCTGAATCTGGCTTATTTCACATAACATGACTATCTCCAATTCCATATATTTCTTTGCAATGACATAATTTTATAGATTTTTTTAAAAACTCACTATTATACCCCAGCACTTAGAATAGTGTCTGATATGCAGTGGGCCCTCAATAAATGTTTGCAAACTGCCAATAGATACTGTCAGTCTGTAGCTCTCAAGAGTCTCATCCATTAAGGAAGAAATCTTAATATTAAGTGTAGTAACTTCTTTAAAAAAACACAACAAAAATCTTTGGAACTAATTTTCTTTCTTTCTTTTCATTTCTTTTGTTTTATTTTTTAGACAGTATCTTGCTGTGTAGCTCAGACTGGTCTTGAACGCACGATGTAGCCAAGGCTGGCCTTGAATTTGTAGGGATCCTTCTGCCTCAGCCTCCAGAGTGCTAGGATTACAGGTGTGCATCACCATGCCCAGCAAAGGATCTAACTTCTTTTCTTTTCTTTTTTTGCAGTACCAGGGATTGAACTCAGGACCTTACACTTGCGAGGCAGGTGCTTGTGCCACTGAGCTATATCCACAGCCTCATATCTAGAAATAAAAACGTAGCCCCATCTCTTAAAGTGCTGTCCTAAGCCCTCAGAAGGAAGCTTTCCTTAGAAATCATGAACTTCATTTTAGTCCTTTTCTTGAATTGGCATCGAATGAAATCATCTCTCACTATTCGTTTGAGGTGCAGAGGACTACACACACTAACAGTGAGGCTACAACACACACCACTGCACCTGCCTTTGTTTGTTGCTACCTCCTGCTTTTTACTATTAAAGACTTTTGAATGTCTGTGCCATTATGGCTTTGTGTGTGTGTGTGTGTGTGTGTGTGATAAAATGCTGAAGATTAGAAACAGGAACCTGGAATAAGGAAAGAGACACAAAATAGGAACTAGAATAAGAATTACCATCTTAGGACATCATGTATAAAGCGATGGTTACAAGACATTATAGCACAAATAACGAACATAATTAATTTAATAAAATCCCTGTAAAACAGGGATGAAAAATATGAAAAGAAAATATAAAATCCATGTATGTGAAGCCAGAGTAGTGGCACATTTGTGTAATCCCAGAACTCTACACAGCAAAGCAGGAAGTTTGTGAGTTTGAACCCAGCCCAGGTAGCCTCGTGAGTCAGTGACAGCCTGTCTCAAAAACACAAAAACAAGAAAGGGGTGGGAATGTAGCTCTGTGGGAAGACTCTGTGTTTGATTCCCAGTACTGAAAAAAGTTCCATGTAGCTGGTACAGTTACTAGATCTCAGGAGTCATTTTCCTCTTTCTGTCTCTACTTTTGCAGCATTTGGGAGCCACACGTCTGCATGTTAATACACTATTTGTTGTCTTCCTCGATTACTATGCACCTTACAGTGTAACTTAAAACAGTCCCTATTTCATATTTTTCACTGAAAAAATACCAAGGAAAACTTGATTTGCTACCTCATTTTTCCCCAGCTGATTCACTGATTTGTTCATCTCTTCTTTTGATAAATTTTTTTTGTATTCTTTTGACAGAGTACTAGGCTTTGAGACTATATTGTGAAAGAACGTGCAGGCTTTATTCTGAGCATGCAATGGGGCCTTTGCTATAGAGTTTTGTGAAGAGAACGTCTTAATTCTGAGTTGGAAATTCTGACCACAAAGTCTAGGTTAACTGGCAGAAAGGCAAAACTCTGTCATCCTACTTGACCAAAGCAACCAAAGCTGAAGCATTCAAACACTGCCAAATGGATTTGCTCCTCCTCAAGTTTGTGACAAGACAATTTGTCCAAGAGCACCTAGTTCAAGAGGAAATGCCTTTTTATTTCCCCCTTTTCCTAATGACCTATTGATTTGTTTGAGTAAGAAATATGTTTTTTCAAATAGAAATTATTGTTTTATACCATCAAAAATTGTAACAGATGTCAGAGAGCAAATTTAATCTATTTTTGAGAACCTCAAGAGTTGCTTAAGGAATCTTAAATTTTATGTTTTTTTTTTTCCTTAGTACAATTCTTATAGTTTTACTGTTTGCTTTTTAATAAAAATAAAGACTTTCTAGAGAAAGGAATACATCATAGCACACGATAGTCATAGGCACAGATAAAAGCATTTGGAAGACACAAGAAAAGCTGTATAACAAGGCTGCAAAAACCCCAACACCCTTCAATGCATTACTGGACACAGCCTCACTCTCTAATCCTTGTTGCTAAAGATACTTATAGCGGTGCAACTGGGAGGGCTTTCTTTGCACAAATTTCTGGATATAACTATTTTTGATATTTGAAAATATACATTTTTACGTACATACGTGTTCATTTAAAATCCCTCTTTTTCCTCTAGGAGTGACTTCTTGCGCACTGCATGGCCGAGTAGCGTGTGTTTCTGAGTAATGAAGTACCACTGGAGCAGTCAGTTGTGGCAGGTAGCAAAGAAATTTCAATAAAGTAAACTCTTAGTATTATCAAAATTATACATTTGGGGCTGTTAGCATGGCCTAGAAAAAGATGAGGACAGGCTCATCTCATTAAAAGAGAAGAAATAGTGGAATTAGCTTGAATCTAATTACAAGCCACACTATCTAATGTAAAAACATGACTGTTTTTTCACTCCCATTCATTTTGACTAGTAATTAGTTTTGGCCTCTAAAATGCCACCCTTTAATCATCCAAACACAGATGTGATTTGCCGTGCAATTTAATCTTGCTTTAATGAAGAACTAATGGACGCATCGCAAATTACTTTCCCTGTTGGAGAAAAATTCTATTTCCTGCTTTTCAAAAGATCAAGAGTATCTTGTGATAATAGCCCAAGCGGCCCTGGCAGCCTCACCGCACAGAGCAAACAAGCTCTTTTACTCAACTCCCAATTCAGTGGAGAAAAAGAGGCTACAATTAGCAACAAAGCAGGGGAAACGCAGCATTACAGCCGAATCACTTTCTGTAGCTCAACCCCCAGCAACCACTGGCTTGTTAGAGCCAGGTCTAAAGTGTCAGGCGCGAACAATGCGCTGTGATAAATTACTCTCTTCAAACAGCTGCACTGCTAATTTTCAATTATACACACAAATGGCTCTCAGATTGGAAGAAAATGGAGTGCATGAGGAGAACAGTAGTAGATTTCTATGTTTGTTTGGTAGTGAGTGTGGAGGCGGGAGAGTGACATCTCGAAAAGAAAGCCTCAGAGAGGAGCAGTGTTTGAACTTCAGAAGATGAGCCTTCCCGAATCTTCCAGAGACCTGTGGTTTCCTCACTTAGCTCTGGGCTCCAAAAGGCATGAAATTAGGACTTGCTGTCCTCCACGGGTGTGTCTTTTGGCTTGTTTGTTTTCACCAGGCACTTGCCTTATGCTGAAGATTTACTACTGACCTGTTGTCCTGTCTTGGTAAGCCCAGTGGGAAGGAAAGCTCTGCTTCCTCAGCACACTGGCTGTCCTGATACCCAGGCCCCACAGACCCTTTCAGCTCCTGTCAACTTATTCATACCCGGAACCTTCTGTTCTCACGTTCTCGTCCACCACATCCACAGCAGTTCCTCATAGCCAGAGTTCCAGATTGTCTGAATTGACTACGCAGACTACTCAAATTTAAAAAAAAAATTCTGTTAGAGGACAGGAAATGTAAGAAATCTCAGCTGTTTCTCCAAATGAGGCTTTGCCTCACAGGATATTGAAATTTAGTGAGATGTCTGGCTCAAATGAAAATGGATATGATGAGATGCTTCCCTTTATCTGGTTTTTGGTGCAGAGATAAATAATATAAACCGACTCTTCTTCCTGTGCACCCATGTGTCCTGTGACACTGTAAGCACCAGGCTATTCTAGAGAGGAGTTTCTAGTTACAGTCCAGGTCCGAGCCTGCTTCTGGACTGGCTCAGAATCTTTCAGGAAGGCTTCATGGCGGACCTGTACCCTCCCCCCCTCCCCCCGGTCTGCCCCAGAGCACCTTTATGGAGCCCAGGCTCTGCCCTTCAGTTATGTGCCAAGACACAATTGGCAAAGGTTGACTTTTTCATTGGAAGACATGTGCTAAAGATCTGAATGGTGCCACGAATTTATTTTGTTATAGAAAACACTCTGGTTGAATCTGTCTCTGTCTTATTCAAAGCAGGAGCATATGTTCCCAAGTATGTGACACGGGGTCTTCCTGGGCTCATTTTCTAAGAAATCAGCTGAGACCAAAGTAGCTGCTCCTTTGTTTTGTAGCGTGGGTGGTACAGATGATATTACTCCATTTTTGTTGTTGTTGTTTTCAAGATGCCACAAATCTCTTGCCACCATTAGTGTTTATTGTGTTCACTAACAAAGACATACTCATGTTTTGGGAAGCAGTCTTAGCAGATAACCCCTCCCTTTTTCTTACCATCTAGTTCAAGCCAGGAGTTTCTTTTATTTTCAATAGAAGACAATAAGAGGGTCTCATCTGCTTAAGGGCCACACATTAGTAGGATATAATCATATGGCCAAAAGAGAATAATGATCATTAAAATGTTCTAATTTCTAACCATTTTCTAGAAGATTGCATGTAATGTAAATTAGTGTTCAAAAAAGGTACTTCTAGAATGGAATTTGTTGTAAAAAGAACAATCATTTAGATGGAGAAGGTGGGGGAACTCTTGGAGCAATCTTCTTCACCATGGAAAGACTGGGCATTCTATGTTGAATTAGGACTACTGCCACTCAAGGAAGACTATGTGGAAAATTGTAAATGCAAGTCCGTTAAAAGTTACTTTTCTTGATGCAGCCGGGAAGGCTCCTGGGAAGTGGGGGATGGTGGTGACAGCGAGAAGAAATGCTGCACCTTTTTTTTTTTTTTTTTTTTTTTTTTTTGCTGAAGTGGGATTTTACTCCTTCTACTTTATAATCGTTACAGAAATTTAAACCTCAAACCATTTCAGCCCAAGCTTATACTAAGCTTGTTAGTGGTTTCTGATGCTGTGCACGATAACGCTGCAGCATTACCATAAATCAGCAGAATTAACTATGATCTTCAGAAGCATGCTTGAAAGTAGGTGACAGAAGTCTGCAATTTGGTGCTCTGAATATTATGATAACATTCTATATTAAATGTTCATAATCTACTTAAAGCTGAGCTTCAAGTACATTTTGTGTTTGTGCTTTGCCCAATAGTAAAAGCCAGCAACAATTATTACAACCCATGTGAGGCTTCAGTATTTGTAAATGCAAAAAGTAAAAATATGTGGTCACATATGAATCAAGTGGCACTTTAATTAATTTTTATGAAAGTGTTTTTTAAAATTCCACTGTGGCTTTTGCTTCATGCACCTAAGAAATGGCTTGTGATTGTGTTTCTAGCCTGTTGTTACTCACAAGGAAAATGACCCATAGATTCAAACGCATTTCAGATGATATATTACAAACTTCAAAAGTACATATTATTCATTCTTCCTTTTACAACTGATGCAAATTTGTGCAAGAGTTCATCTCAGAGAAAAGGATGCATGCTGGGGATGGGAAGGAGTATGTACATTTCAACAAAGAATAATTAATATTCATAAAAAATTTTGCACAACTCCTTCCTTCCAAAGCTATGTCCTCTGACTTGGTCCAAAATGACCTATTTATGAGTAAATCAGGGTTTGTTTCTTTGTTGCCCTTGTTAGTCTATATTCTTTCACATATAGCAGCACACGTTTGGCAATGTACTATGAACACAAAGGAAATATCCAGGCAACTTATTCTTAGCAATGGACTAGAAAATGATGAGTTTTTACAATTTTGAATAAAATATGGTCATTTGGGACTTAAATGGAAACCACCACCTGGTTAAGTCATCCCCCAAAAGACACTTACAATAAAGGATACACAGCACAATCAACTGCCTAATTTAGCAGGTAAGCAAATTAGGCACATCAAGGATTTTTAATATGTAATTTATCAGATTAAAATAAAGATCAAATAAAGGTTGGAAAATGTAAGTGCAACTTTATTTTCTCATTGGTTTTGTACAAATGTAAAGATGATAGAATTTTGATAGTTACTTTTCATCCACAACGGTTATATAGCAAAGCTCATCTAAACCAGATCCTAAATGGGATTAAATATGATCTATTTTAAGTGGATCATCTTATAAAAACCTTATAAATTTCTAGCACTCAAATGCTTTCAAAGAAGCTTGCCTTTCAGGTCTTGACTGGGATGCGAGAAGAATCGGAGTCCTTGAGATTCCTCAGCGCACTGTGCTTCTTTCGAGCTCGCCCTGGCTCCCGCCGACAGCAGCGAGTTAACTCCAGCCGCCACGCAGCCGCCCCTCTCAATGTGCCGCTGCCCAGAAAGAGAAGAGATGCACAGGAACACTCTGAGAAGGGAAACTTGCTGTCCACACAAGCAATATTTACAGCTGAGCAAGAGAACGGTGATAACAGTGTGCAAACATTTTACAACTAAAATTGCCTTGACCCTTCCAAAAAGCGAATTAGGCAATTTAATGTTTAGCTAGGTAAGGAAGTCGGATCTCTAGAGAACTTAAGTAAGTTACTATGATCTAGGATTTGGATCCAAGTGTCTGGATCTAAAGCCTGTAATTTAAATCGGGCTACGCTGCTTCTAATAACTTAAATATATGTATTATATACCATTGCATAAAGATGTGTGGTAATACTAATGCTGCAAATTACACAGTCATTGTGTTACGTTACCACTTATGAAAAGCCAATATTTAAAACATACATTCCCATCCTTTTAAAGGAATGAGATTTGGGGCACATTCATCTCTACTATAAGATTTTGAGACAGAGGAAGATGTGGAGGGCTAGAATTCTGGAGACAGGCATGAAGATGTAATGGTTGAGCTTACTACTGCTACTAGAAGTAGCTTCATACAATTTTTTTTTTCCTTTTTAGGGGAGGGCTATGACATGCATTAACAATATTTTTCATCAAAAGCAGCACTATATTTCTAAAAAAATGAACTTGGCAAAGTTCCAAGCGTAATTTAACCTGCAGGGTATATATCAGTTCTAAGGCACCATACTTGGAATAGTCAGAAGGTTTAGGAACAGTGGTTGAAGACTTGTCTCGCCAACAGCGGTGTATATCACATTAGTTAAAACATACTAATAAAGCATTAGAGGATTATTAGAGGATTCATGCAGAATAGGCCAAGAAATCATTGAGACAATATAAAAATATAGAAAAAAGATAAAAATTTATGGGGATATAGTTATGATAACGGCTCATTTCAAGTCAGAAATGCTTTGCTGCGTACTCATAAGATCTCTTATAATAACAATAATTGAAATCCTACTATTTGTAAATAGTAAGATGATCAGTACGGCACATACCATACCACCACGCCCAGTCTCAATCGCCATCTCAGCATACCCTGGGGGCGTGGCCAGCACAGGAATCACACCCCTGGCCCCTGTGCCTGCTTGCAGGCACTTTAATCCACTGAGCTATTTGGCAGGCTCTACCATTATTTTTTTTAAAGTAACAGTCAATGTTTAAAATTTTCACTTCGACTAACTCTATATGCTGATATCTGTAATCTGAGCAGCTACATCAAAGACAGCAAAGTGCAGTACAAAGTCCACAGTTGAATACCTCTCATCTTGTTCTTCTAAGTGTGTACCATTTCTAATGTCTTATCAATTAGTACACTCTATTTAAAATAAATTTTTAAAAACTAAAAAGTAAAAAAGGACAAGAAAAATTAAGGTTTACCAAAAGTAAGCATTAGTGTTTAGTTATTCAACCAATCTTGCATACCTGTATCAATTATCTATTTTCTTTTCTTTTTTTTTTTTGTGTGGCAGAACCAGGCATTGAACTCAGGCCCTTGCACTTGCCAGGGAAGCACTTATTCCACTGAGCCATCACCCTTGTCACCTCAATTATCTAAACAACAGATTTGATGATGAAAATATGTCATAAGATGACCACTGTTAAATTTCTGTTCTTGTTCTGAAATTTTGTACCATATGTGTTGTTGTTACACTGCTTCTCTCTTTGTTTCTACTATTTGTTTTTATCCTTCAAAATAAAATTTAAAATAAGCTTTAAAAAATATGGCACATATACATATGGACTACTATGAAGCCATTGAAGAGGACGAGACATATCTATAAGAGGCTAGAGGTCTATGACTAGTGAAGATAAATTTCAGAATAATATGTGTAGTGCAATCCAATTTATACAAAATCTGGGGATATGCATAGTTTATAGAAAAGCTTAACAGGGGTGGGAGTGTAGCTCAGTGGTACAGCACATATGGGAAGCCCTGGGTTGACTCCTTAGTTTCCTCCCAGCTCCCTCCAATGAAGCTCTATGTACCCAAGCTGGGCTGTAATCATACACAGCTGTAATCATACCTGAGACGCTAAAGCAGGAGGATCCCAGGTATGAGACTAGCCTGGACAATGTAACAAGACCCTGTATTTTAGTCACTTTTTCTTCTGTGGGACACAATATCCAATACCCACAACTTAAGGGAGGAGAGATTTATTTTTGTTTACGGTTTCAGTTTAGGGTGAGCTGACTCCAAGGCAGAAGCAGGATGGCAGAGGGGCCTAGGAGAGGAAAGGATGCTCAGTCTACAGTATCCAGGAAGCAGAGAGGGAAAGGGGGAGGAGCCAGGCACAATGATGGCCACACCCACAATGACGACCTCCAACCAGGCTCCGCGTTCTAACAGGGCATTCAGCCACTGAACTCCTCAGTGATGAGTACAGCACCCCCGGGTCCCATCACCTTCCACACCCATGACTTGGTGGAGTGGCGTTTTAGCTTTAAAGCGTAACACTCTGTCTCAAAATCTTAAAAATTAGAGTTAAAATATGTCTTACCACACTGAAGAGCTTTTGTGCAACATCTCGGGCTCAGGGAGGTTAAATAGCTTCTAAAAAGCCGGACAGAATCTGAAACTCCAGTCTGGATCTGATTATCAGTAGTTTGGTTCTTTTTCTTAAGAAGCTGCATGTTGGATACGTTTTTCTTGAAAAATTGCCTATTTTTAATCTACATCTATGAAACTACTACTTTCATCCGTGATATGAAAAAAAAAAATAATGCACAACAGAAAATAGCATCGAGGGAACAAGTACAATGGAACCACTCGAGGAGCACTACCTAATTTTCTGCAAAGTACCTGGCCTCTAGTGTTGAAATATCTGTCATTACTGGATGGATGAAAGTGACAGATCCCTTTTTCATTATGATTGAAAAGATTTTGCTAGTAGCTCAGTGAATTAAAGCACCTGCAAGCAGGTGCAGGGGCCAGAGGTTCAATCCCCAGGGCCTGACATGCCAGCCCTGCCCCCAGGGCATACTGAGAAGATAATTGAGACTGGGCCTGGTGGTATATGCGCCTGTAATCCCAGCTCTTGGGAGGCTGTAAACAGGCAAATCACTATGAGTTGGATCTAGTAGTGAGATCCTAAATATCCTGTAGACTCTTCCCTAAAACAAAACAAAACAAAACAAAAAAAAAAAAAAAAAAAAAAAAAAAAAAAAAAAAAAAAAAAAGAAAAAAATCTCTTGCTGTCTACCATTCTCAACTCTCCACGCAATTGACAGAATGTTCTTGCGTTGGGCTGGGGATGTAGCTCAACAGCACAGCCCTTGCTTACCATTCTCTGGCACTGATTATCCCTTTCTTTCTATCCCCAGCTCTGAGTCTTCAGCACCTCTCTGCAAACTTTTCTCATTCGTCTGTGTTGCTTTTTCTGTACTGGGGGGCTCTCTTAGTCATCCAGCATGGTGGACAGACATGTCCTATGACAATCTATAAAGCAAGAATATACAAAGCTTTGAAATACTCTCAGAGACATACAAGAAGGTGTGAGATGTAATATGTTAATTTATTTTGAAAAAAAAATGTTTTTGAGAAAGAGTCTCAGTATGTGCTTCAGCTAGCTTTCAATTCACCCAGGTTGGCTTCATACTCACTATGTTCCTCCTGCCCTAACCTCCCAAGTGCTGGAAAAGCAGATGTGTACCAGAATGCCTGGCTATTTTGAGTTCTTTAGTGACACTCCAAAAACTGTTCAAAATTATTTCTGAATGATTTTGCTTTCCCAGAGCCTAATACAGTAGTGGTCGTTGCATATTAGCTCTCCACTACTGTTCATTGAATTAACAAATGATTGTGAAATTGCAGATGTTCTTTGTTTCTAAGGAAGAAATATCTAATAATATAGCAGATTATCTGGAAAAGTGCAAAACTTGCTCATCAAAAATGAAGTTAGTGAGCTGGAAGCTAGGCACGATCACAATAAGATTTTCCTTTTATTTCAGGAATTGGGGTTTTAAAATAATTCTGTTTTGAACCAGATGCTTGAATCCTCTGATGAGGTACAGCTAATTGCTTTTTGTTTTTTTCTTTTAAAAAACTGCAAATTTAGGATTGAATAGTACTGGAGGTTGGTTGATAACTTGAGTCTGGTCAGGCAGGGCAGAGGAAAGCTGAGATTCTCTACACCTTTTGGACTGGTGTGGGCATGTGGAAGAAATTGAGCTGACTAAACACAATGTCCAGAGAGAATAATGCATAAGTAGGTCAGGCAGAAACAATAGTTGGCACAGCAAAAGGTAGACGTCCTCAAACATCAACCTGTGGTGGATTAATTAATGGTCAACTTAAAATACCCACCTGAACTTAACCAAAGTGGTTCTGGTTGTGGAAGACGCACATGAGAATTGTTGTCAAAATAACATGAGAGAGTAGGAGGGAAACACTGGATGCTGTTGATTTCCTGGAGAAGCTGGCTGGTCATCCTGATCCAAACTTGGCTATCCTTGTCAGAGGAGCTCAGTCTTCCCTGCCACCATGGCTGGCCCTGTGTTCTTCAGGCAAGCTCTGATCTTTGCCTCGAGCACTGTTTCCTGGCCCAAGTACAGGTCCCTTTGCCTTGTAGCACAGACTTTCTAGCTTCCACCACTGGCATCAAGGCCTTTCTGGTGCCTGTCCTTGGTATGGACTTGCATAAGACATTGCAGGGAGTGCTAGACCTTTGGCTGGATTCCTGCAGGACATTGCCATGGGATTCAGGACTTCAGACGGATTTTATGGGTTTCTAGCACGTAGACAGATCTCTTGCACTCTTCTCTGCAGTTGACTGTTTGGGTGTATATTATAAAACAATCCTATGTATTACATGTCCTATATTAAATCTATTTCCTTGGAAACCCTGAATAAAACACAATGGGAACTGTAATAAATGGAAACAAAAGATAAAAAGAAAAGAGAAAGCAGGTGGTTAGCCCCTAACTTCAGGCTAAGAGTCAAGAACAAGACCATAGGACCTGAAATGATAGGTTCTCACCAAGATAGGTGTGGAGTTACAGCAACAGAAAGGAAGTCAAAACCTAGTTCAGTGGTTGTTCAAGGAAAAGGGCTGGTGAGAGAAATAAGACTGAAGGCCAGTCACTAGAAATGGAGTCCAAGGTCAGAGAACTGAATTCTTCATACAATGAATTGATATTTTTAAATTGCTCTTGCCTAGACCAACCGTAGGCTGAGTCCATGTGAGTTTGCCAGGAAGCATTTCAGGAACCCCACTTCTCTAGTTGGTAACTAGGTGAGGCATTATACTGAATGACAAGATAGGCTAATATAGAATGCATTTGAAAAAGTAATTGAGGACAGGGAAGATAGCTCAGCAGACTAAGTGCCTAATTAGGCAAGTGCAGGGACCAGGGTTTGATCCCCAGTACTGCATGCCATACCAGCCCCATCTCTGGGAGTGCTGAGCCTATGACTGAATCTGGGCATGGTGGCATATGCCTCTAATCCCAGTGCTGGGGAGGCTGAAAACAGGAAGATAATTAAGAGTCTCACCTGTGTGGTGAGGCCTGTATAAAAAAAATAATTAAAAATTAAAAAAAAAAGTAAAACACAGCATTTTGCTTGCTAAAAATGATTTGCTGAGCCCCTGCCACAAATCTTTTTTGGAAGAAAATTTTCAGGTGATATTTAGTTTAGTTTTACATTAAGAATAGCTATAGGGCCAGGGAGATGGCTCAGTGGAATAAGTTTCCCTGGCAAGTGCAAGGGCCTGAGTTCAATTTCCGGTTCCACAAAAAAAAAAAAAAAAAAAAAAAAGAATAGCTAGAAGAATAGTAATATTCTTGTTTTTTTGCTTGTTTGTTTTGTAATCATTTCATCACTACTCCTTTACTATAAATTATGCAGATAGAGAGAATAGTGTATTGATTAATACTAATGTATTATTGTTAGCACTATACAATTTTTATGAACCATTATCTGTTTTAAGTTCTTGTTCTTCTTGTGATTTTTTTTTGCAAAGTTCAACTAATCAGGGTGGTCTGATCAGTGTAGAAAATAGAATGGAGAAATTAGAGGTCATTACGCCTCAGATTTGGCTTTGGCCAGGAGACTAGAACTAAGTCTCTGATGAAAATATTTTGAAAGGCCTAGAAATGGTGTGAGCTTTGTTTCTGACTGATCTTGTGGCAAAAACCTCAAGGACTTGATTCCTTTACGGAGACAGTTTGCTTCAACTCTGTGCTCAGGAAACCAGCAGGGCAGCAGACAAGTTATATGAGGGCTTTTGATTTCCATTAAGTCTCTTGAACACTTCTGAGCTAAGGATGGGAGGGGGTATTCTCCATGAGGAGATCCAGTGAGGTTTTGTGCCAATTGAAGACTATGAATTAATGCTTTTCTGATATTCCTAAAATTAAAACCCCATGAACTAACCATTTTAGAGTATTAAGATTTGCTTCAAAATGCATTCTCCACAGATGAATCAAAGGGCCTAATGCATTTGCTATTTGGGAATAATAAAACATGAAATGGGGTATAGGACTTATGTATTTACATAAGAAGAAAGAGCTGGAAAAGTTTAGGAAAAACAACGTAGGAAGGTGAGACTTGCTCTGAAAATGCAGATGTGTCCATCTCCTCTGCAGTTCCCTCCACTTTATGGCACCCTGCAACGAAAAAGCCCAAAGGCTCCAGAGCCTGCACTTCTTTTGCTTCACTTTCTTCAGATTTCTCTAGATTTGGGCATTCTCCTGGGCACTGCTGTGCATCCTTGGGTCAGCAAAGAGCAAGAAGAAAGGAGGGAAAGGAAAACATTTGTGCTTTCCAAGTGTTCAGTGTTGCTCATCTCCCATGATTGCTATTAGGAAGTAATATTGTTTGTAATGGAAAAGAAAATCAACCAAAAGAAATTTTTAGACTAGCAGTGGTCTAAGCCCATAGTTAATGTAAAACTGAGTCAAGCTGCTCTTTGCACTCTGTGCAATAAAAGTCAACCATTTGCAAGATGTGCGCTGTCTTACAGTTGCCTATACTGTCTTGTGTTCTCAGGTAATTCCAACTGAAAAACCACTGAATCCTATAGATTTATAGCTGTTAGTTTAACATTTTGTTAAGCAGAATTTTCATATCATTGTTATTGCTGTTACTGCAGCACTAGGGATGGAACAGAGGGCCTTTGCATTGAGCTGCATCCCCAGCCTTTAAATTTATTTTAAATTTTGTGACAAGGTCTGGGTAAATCACTGAGTTGCCAGGTAAATCTATCTATCTATCTATCTATCTATCTATCTATCTATCTATCTATCTATCTATCTATCTATCTATCTATCATCTATCTATCTGTATTTGTTTTTCTCTTCCTTCTTTTCTCCTTTCCCTCATACCCAGTTCTATTTCCTTTTGAGCAGTTTCTTCCTATTTTATAATATCTATTGTACACTTTAGATTTTATTTACACTTTCGGCTTCTCACATGAGAGAGACAATATGATGTATGCACATTATTTCACTTATGATCTCAAGTTGCATTTTTACCTATAGAAGTCTCAGTTTATTCTTCATAGTTGTAGCACTCCACTGTTTAAAAATACCACATCTTTTTTTTAAAAATACATTTCCTGGTTAATGGGCATTTAGGTTGTTTCCAAGATCTAGCTATTACAAATTGTGTTGCTATGAACATGGGTGCATATATATAGGTATGGTATGATGCTTTTAATTCTTCTGAGAAGATATATCAGAAGGGGAATATCTGGGACAAATGGGACCTCAAATTCTAGATTTGTGAAGAATCTCCACATTTTCTACCAGTGGTTATACCAGTTCACACTCTAACCAATAGTGGAGAAGGGTTCCTTTTCTCCCATAACTCCTCCAGCAGTTGTTAATTGGTTTAATTCTTGAAAATAACCTTCCTGGACAGGGCATGGTGGAACACCCCTGCATTCCCAGCGTTAGAGGGGTTGAGACAAGAAGATCACTACAAATCTGAGTTGTGTAACAAGACCCTGTTCCCAAAAGAAAGAAAGAAAGAAAGAAAGAAAGAAAGAAAGAAAGAAAGAAAGAAAGAAAGAAAGAAAGAAAGAAAGAAAGGAAAATAGCTTTCCTTTCCAGTGTGAGATGGGATCTCAGTGTTTTTTTAATTTGCATCTCTCAAACGACCAGTAATGCTGAAAAATTTCTCATATATTTATATTGTTTGCATTTCTTCATCTGAGAAATGTCTGCTCATCTTAGATACTCATTTTTGGATTGGGTCTCTAAGTTTGGGTCTTTTTTTTTGCCAGTATCATACTATTTTTATTTTTTAAAAATTAATTTTGAGAAACAAATAGTAATGAGAGAATTTCAAAACAGGTAAGTAGGATAGTTACAATAATTAATACATTGCATATTGTTGTCTTTGTAATAGCTATCCATAGTACAAGATGCAGACATGATATCTTGTCAAAACACTATTATTTCAAGTCAGGGACTGTGATGTCCCCTGCCTTGCCTGTGGTGCCCAGAATTGCCTTCACTATTCTGGGTCTCTTCCTGTTCCCAATTAATTTTAGGATTATTTTCTCTAATTCTGTGAGATATCCTTTGGGAATTTTGATCAGAATTGTATTAAATTTCTATAACAGATTTAATTTTGAAAGCATGACCATTTTCACTGTATTAGTTCTTCCTCCTCAAGAGCAAGGATATCTTTCCATTTTCTGATATCCTCTGTAATCTGCTTTTGGGTATGGTAGTTTTCAATGTAGATGTCTTTTACATTCTTCATTAGATTGATTCTTAGGTATTTCATTTTTTTGTGAATGGTGTAGTTTCCCTAATTTATCCCTCAGTGAGTTTGTTATTTTTGTAAAGGATGGCTCTTCATTTTTGGGTGTTGACTTTGAATCCAGCTACACTACTGAATTTGCTTATTAAATGTAGCAGTATTTTATTGAAGTTTTTGAAGTTTTCTATGTAGAGTATCACATCATCTGCAAATAATGATGATTTAACTTCTTCCTTTCCTCTCATTATTCCTTTATTCCTTTCTTTTGTCTAATTGTTCTGGATAAAGTTTCCAGAAATATGTTGAATAAGACTGTAGACAGTGAGATCCTTGTTTTGTTCCTGATTTTGGAGCAAAAGCTTTCAGTTTTTGTCCATTTAGTATGTTATTGGCTGTTGGTTTTTCATAGATGGCCTTTATTAGATTGTGATAAAGACTGTTCCAATTTTCTGTGTCATGAATGGGTGTTGGACTTTGTTAGAATATTTTTCCTGGGCCAGGGAGATGGCTCAGTGGAATAAGTGCTTCCCTGGCAAGTGCAAGAGCCTGAGTTGAATCCCTGGTTCCACAAAAAAATAAAAAAGGAATATTTCTCCTGTATCTATTAAGATGATTATATGATTTTTGACCTTGGCTTTTAATATGGCTTATTACATTTATTAATTTACATATGTTGAACCATCCCTGCATCTCTGGGGGTGAATCCCACTTGGTAATGAAGCATAATCTTCTTGATGATCTGCTGCATTCTGTTTGCCAGTATCTGATTGAGGATTTTTGCATCTCTGTTCATTAGGAAGACTGGCCTGTTGTTCTCTTTCTTAGTTGGGTCCCTCTTCAGTTTTATTAGGGCAATGCTTGCTTCTAGCAATGCATTTAGGAGTATTGCTTCCTTTTCAATTTCATTAAAGAGTTTGAGAAGTAGTGGTGTTAAGTCTTCTCTAAATTTCTTGTAGAATTCAGCAGTGACTCACTCTGTCAGATCCTAGGCTTTTATTTGTTGGTAGGCTTTTAATTGCATTTTCTATTTCATTGATTGATATTGGTTTATTTAGGATTTTTATAGCTTCTTGATTTAGTTTTAGTAATTCATATGTATCTAGAAATCTGTCCATTTATTCTGAATTTTCCATCTTATTATGAAAGAAGTTTTCAAAATACATATTGATTATCTTTTGTGTTTCTACAGGGTCCATTATAATTTTACCCATTTTATTCTTTTTTTTTTTTTTTTTTTTTTTTTTTTTTTTTTTTTTTTTTTTTTTTTTTTTTTTTTTTTTTTTTTTTTTTTTTTTTTTTTTGGTGGAACCGGGGATTGAACTCAGGCCCTTGTGCTTGCCAGGGAAGCACTTATTCCACTGAGCCATCTCCCCAGCCCCTTTACCCATTTTATTCTTAATGCATAGAATTGAGTTTTTCTTTCCCTTATTTGACAAGGTTGGATAAGAGTTTGTTGATTTTATTTATTCTTTAAAACAATCGAATGTTCAATTCATTGATTCATTGTATTGTTTTCTTATTCTCAAATATATTAATTTCTGCTCTGATCTTTATAATTTCCTTTCACATAGGAGCTTTTGGCTTAACCTGCTCCTCTTTTTCCAGAAGCTTGAGGTCCAATATAAGGTTGTTATTTGTGCTCATTCTGTTTTCCTGATGTCAGAATTCATTGGTAGAAAATTTTCTCTTAGGAGTGCTTTCATCATGTCCCATAATTTCCAGTATATTGTATATTTGATCTTATTTAGTTATAGATAATGTTTAATTTCTTCTTCAATTTCATCTGTGACCCATTCATTATTTAGGAGAGCGTTGCCTAATTTCCATGTGTTTATGAAGATATTATAGTTTTTTTTGCCATTGGTTTCCAATTTCATTGTGCTATAGTCTGATAATATGCATGGGATAATTTCAATTGCTTTTACTCAAGCATGTTCTATGAGCTAGTTTGTTATCTATTTTGGAGAACATCCCATGTGCAGCCGAGAAAAATGTGTATTCTGATGTTGTGAGGTAGAACACTCTGTGTACATCTACCAAGTCCATTGTTCAAAAGTTTGGTGCAGTTCTAATATTTCATTTTTGGGGAGGACTTTTAAAAAACATTCACTTTTCCATTTTCCTAGAAGCAAAACCTGTGAAAATTAAAGTATAAAAATAAGTACAATTCACATTAGTGGATATTCCACTCTAGAATAAAAGTAATGTATATAAATAAAACTTCACAAAGCAAAATGGTGTCTTGTACTTTATGAGAAAAACCTGTGACCATGAAAAAGTAAAACACATACTTTTAAACACTTGAATTTCTCATTCTTAATCTAAAAATTAGTTTTACAAATTCATGCTTTAAAGCTTAATTTATAATTTGTCATTCTTTCCAATATCCTATAAAACTAAAGCCAGATGTCTCTTTATTTATTATTTTATTTATTTATTTTTTTCAGATGTCTTTTTAAACATAGAGAAAGCGTCTCTGTAGACAGCTGGGCCTGCAAAGTATATTTATCACGTAAGCATAGAAACACTAAGTTGGCTGACTCCAAATCTAAAGAGGAAAATGAGAGAGTGAGGTAGGAACTAACCAGCCTGACTAAATTATGAAGATAATTGCTCAATTCTTTGATTCTTGGTCACTTTTCTGGTGTAAGCAGTTCAGGGATACATAAAAAGTCTATTAGACAGGGAACATTATCTGGATAATAATCCTCCCCCATTATGATAATGAATGTGGTCTTCTCAAATTGTGACAACATTTGGCTGCTTTCTTTGGAATTTTTTCTGCATATGCTCCTGGTAAGGTACTTACATTATCCACACATATGGAAGAGATGTGCTCGTAGACCAGCTTTCCTTTCTGTTAGGCTGGGCTTTCATCACCTGGGAGCAGCCATACCACAGACACACACAGTGCAGGGCACCGCCTCCCTGGCACAGCAGGAGCTCTGGCATCGGGGAGGCGTGGGATTCATGTCACCCGTTACACAGCAAGGCTGAAGGCAGCTGGACAGTCTTCTCTCACAGAACAGACTGAGCAAGAAACCTCCTTCCTTCCAAGTGTATCAAGTACGTCAGTGATGAGAACAGATTTGCTTAGGTAGGACTGAATAACACTTGAAAGAAGCTTTGAGCACTGAGTGACAATTTTCAGAGCCTTCACTTCCTGGTCAGAGGCCCAGGCATCCTTGAGCGACTGGTTGAGCTCCTCTATGTGTTTCACATAATCCTGCTGAGTCAAGTTCAACAGCTTCTTTTGGGATCCCTCCTCAATGTCATCCAGCTCCTGCATCTGGGTCCAGCCCTGCCTTTTTCAGATTCCATGAACAGATTAATAGATAGCTTTTACATAGGTGTGTACCATAAGGATCTCTCTTTGAGCTTGTTGTCCAAGGCTCAAAATAAGATCCTATCATGAAGCTGCTGTCTCTGCTGCATTTCTTTCTGGAGCTCTCCATAGCTACATAAGTATAGAAACACCAAGTGGGTGCAAACATGGAAAGAAGGTCTGCTCCATGAAGAACACTACTCAGTGGGTCCACCATGGAGCTAGACGAGGAGGAGGATGTGGAAGAAGTGCTTCCTTTTCAGCTTACTTTCTTTGTCTTTGATTCCATGATCACTGGAAGGCTGCCATCTTGCCCCATTGTAATATCTTTGCCTAGTTGATCTGTCTCTTTGTGACAGTGAGGCATTGAGATTCCCTAGTATAGTTGTGTTCGTGCTTATTTGATTATCCATGTCTATTAATATTTGTTTTATATAGTTGGGTGCAGTGGTATCTATTGCATATATACTTATGATTGTTATCTCTTCCTCTTGGATTGTTCCCTTTAAAAGAAAGTAGTGACCTTCTTTATCTCTCTTAATCACTTTTTGGCTTAAAAAAATCACTTTGTCTGCAAGTAGAATAGCTACCCTTTTTTTCTGGGTTCTTGACACACAGACTATTGTTTTCCACCATTTGATTTTCAGTCTATGAAAATTTTTAATTAAATGTATTTATTACATGCACTATATTGTTACATCTTCCTTCTTGACCTGTTGTGGTGAAAGAAGACTATTGGCACTGTCAGCTATAGCTGCTATGCTTTGACTTTTCCTGCTGTTGGCTTCCTCTTTTTCTATTTAATTGTTTGCCTTGCCTGGTAGATTCATTCTGTTGGGGTTCATGGAGTTGTAGTACTTGTTACTTCTTTCTATCATGTACTTCTAAACATTTTGCAGTGTTGGTTTGGTGGTCATAAATTTCCTCTTCTGTTCTTTGTCTTCAAATATCTTAGTTCTCTATCAGTATTGAAAGACAGTTTGGGTGCATCAATATGGGCTGAAGGTTGTTTTCTTTTAGAACTTGAAGTACATTACTCCAAGCTCTCCTTGACTTGAGGGTTTGAGCTGTGATGCTGTTGGGTTTTACTTTATAGATGATTGCTTTTCCCTAAAGCTTTCAAAATTTTATTCTTGTGTTGAATTTCTGGAATCTTGACTGTGATATACCTGGCTGTAGATTTTCTTTGATCTTGGCTAACTGGAGTTCTATATGTCTCACTTATCTTTTATGTCAAATTCTTTTTCTGTACCAGAGAAGTTTTCTGCCATGATGTCTGTGAACAGTTTTTTAAAAAATATTATTTGTACTGTCTCCTGCTTTTTCACTGACACCACTCAACCTGAAGTTACTCTTCCTTGCCTCATCTAGCAGCAGCTGGATTTATTTCTCATGGTCCCTTGTTATTTTAAAGAAATCTTTCTTTTCATGATCACTAACCTCAAGCCCATCTTCTGTATCTGAGATCCTGTGCTCAAATTGGCTTAATGTGCTGTCGATACTTTCAACAGAATTTTTATTCTCCTGGCTATCTGCTTGAATCTATCTATGGATTCCATTTTTCTTATGCAGAGCATTCATGGCTCCCATCATTTTCTTAAGGGATTCTATTTTTGCTTTTTTGTATCTGCTCTAAAGTTACTAAGCATAGTTTTCATTGTGGGCATCATCTCTGCAGTTATCTGAGAAATCATTTCTGATTTGATGTTTTTTCTAGAACCTCATTCAATTGCTTTGTTGTTACACATAGAGGCCAGGGGGGTGACTTGGATTGTCCCACCTCATTGCCCCAAGTTTGCCTTTGGTGAGCTTGATGTTGGAATTTGTTGGGGATGAGATGTTCTTGCCTGATTGGCTCAACCCCTGGTTCTGTGGTACTATGCCCCAGTATTTTCTGTGACCCTTAGGCAATCTCACTCTTGGAATACCAGGAAGAGTAGCTGTTTAGGAAAATTATGTCACTATTGGCCATTAAGCAGTAATGGCAGCATCAATCCCAACCACCAGCTTGTGCAGTCCTTTACATCCACTGCTTCTTTCCAGTACTGTATCTCTCTTTGGGCACCTCTGGGGTCACCAGCAGTTGCCATGTGTCCACAGGTTTGAATCACTCCTCTTGTGCAGTAAGTCTGGTCTCCAGGAAAAGGCATCACCAGCTACCTCCTCCTCCACTGAAGTTTCGCTCCTCTCTGTGGGCTCCAATCCTTCCTGAGTCCAGTGCACTCACTTTCCTCTTTCTCATCTTTCTCACATTACTATCATACAGCATCTGAATGGCAACACTCAGGGAGGCTGTTTCTCTGCTGTTTACCACTTTATCATCTTGATGCATGAATTATTGTTTTTGTTGTGGGTCTTTTTTGTCTTTTTGATGCAGGGTTTCACTATGCAGTTCAGGCTGGCTTTGAGCTTACTTTGTACTCAGGCTGGCCTCAAACATGGAGATTTTCCTGCCTCAGCCTCCTTAGAGCAGGGATTATAGCCATGTATCACCATGCCTGGATCTAGTTAAACTTTAATATTTTTTGATTGATCAGAGCATCTCACTATATTATTGACAGTATTTTACACAATCCAACTAAGAGAAGACAGATGGTTAGTTGGGATTTTTGCTCTGTTCATTCCACAGTTATTACAGGACAGCTGGTTTGTGTAGGAAAGTAGTGAAGAAAATAAGACAAATATACCCAAACATCAACTTAAAAAAAAAGCAAAACCTTTTTAGCATATTATCCAAAGAATATAAAAACAAAAAAAAGTTTTCTAATTTATTTGGTTATTTCCAAAGAAAGTCACTAGAAATCTTTTGCTTTCAAATTTTTCACAAATAAGGACATATTATTTTGCTCAGATAACAATTAGAAGTGGTGGGCTTCACGCATTAACATAAAGAAAAATAGGGCAGGAGAGATGGCTCAGGGGAATAAGCACTTCCCTGGCAAGTACAAGGGCCTGGGTTCAACCCTGGGTTCTGAAAAAGAAGAAGAAGAAGAAGAAGAAGAAGAAGAAGAAGAAGAAGAAGAAGAAGAAGAAGAAGAAGAAGAAGAAGAAGAAGAAGAAGAAGAAGAAGAAGAAGAAGAAGAAGAAGAAGAAAAATATACTATAGAAATGATCCCTGAAAGTAGAGGCTTAACACAAAGAAAAGCAATACATTCAATGTAAGACCTTTTTTTTTTTTTTTTTTTTTTTTTAATCATCTGAGTTGTCTTCATAGAATGGTGAGTTGTTTTACTCAGAGGTACTATTTAGGAACATCTGAGGAAATTATAGGATGAAAACTAAATGTAAGGGTCAGCATTACAATATGTTGGGTGATTAGTTATTTGGAGGATATTAGAACAGTGTGATGAAAAACAATATACATTTAAAACTATGATCTTTAAACTTTATTGTGTATAATAAATGATTGAAAAACATGTTAAGATATATCAATTTCTAACTGGGCACAATAGTGAAAGTCTGTAGTCCTAGAACTCTGATAGCCTGAGACAAGAAGCTTAAGAGTTTGATCCCACCCTGTCTGAAACCCTGACTTAGTAAAAGGGCTGAGAATGTAGCTCCTGATTTCAATTCTTTCTCTCCCCTGTCCCCTCTTCCCTCTCTCCCCTCTCTCCTGTCTCCCATCTTCCCTCTCTCCCCGTCCCCAATTTTCCCTTTTTCCTTCTCCCCTCTCCAGTCCCCTATCTACTCTCTCCTCTCCTCTCCTCTCCTCTCCTTTCCTCTCTTTTCCTTTTCTCTCCCCCCTTCTCTCTTTCCCTAGACCCTTAAACAATAATTAAGTAAATGTAGGCAAATTATTAGGAATTCAATTTTTGACAAGCATTATTGGACCAAGCTTTGAAAAATAGTGACCTACAAATTCAGGTAGTATGAAGATGTTGGATATAATATGAAATTTAATACTATAAGACTAGATTTGAACCCCAGCATTCTGGAAGACTGTAAGTTCAAGCTTACTCTGGGCAATTTGGCAAGTTAGCAAGACCCTGTTTCAAAAAAATAAAAAAAAAAAACAGCTCTGGGATGTAGCTCAGTATGAAAATAAGAATTGAATTCTCAGCACCATGCATACATGCATACATGTACACACACACATATGCAGATATAGAGATTCTATACGTTAGAACTCCTTTCTCCGTCATGCTTCCATGTCTCTGTACTTTAAGCCTGGATACTGACCAAGTCTTTGCATTTTAAGTCTGTTGGGAGTTCATGCTGCTTTTTATTTTCTTTCTTTGAGATACTAGGGATTGAACCCAGGACCTTCTCATTTCTTACATACATTCCCAGAACTTTTCATTTTATTTATTTATTTATTTGTTTTGTTTTGTTTTTTGAGACAGGGTCTCACTATGCAGTTCAGACTGGCCTTAAGCTCACTTTGTAGCTCAGGCTAGTCTCGAACTCACAACAATCCTCCTGCCTCAGCCTCCCAAGTGCTGGGATTACAGGCCTGCGCCATCACGCCTGGCTCGAACTTTTCATTTTAGTTTTGGAGATACAGTCTTATTGATTTGTCCAGCCTGGGCTTGAATTTAGGATCCTTGTGCCTTAGCCTCTCATAGTTTTGGGATACAGGGATGCACTGTCACAGATTGGCTAGATTATTTTCCTAAGGTAAAAGACTAAAGGTAAATTCTCAGAATAATGTTGGTAAAGCCTCCCTGTAAGTAAGAGCTATTTCCCATTTGTGGAGGACCACCTGAGCAACCCTCCTTGAAAGGAGAGCAACTGTCTCCATTTTGGCTATTCCTAACCCTATATCCATGTGTTAATAGGTACAGAGCTGGCTAGGACTTTTTCTTATCCCTTCAGTTGGCTGTAAACAATGCATATTGGTCTAGCTGAGGAGTTGTTGGTAGTCTTTGAAGATGCAACATGTGTTTCCTTGATAATCCATACCTGCTGTTCTTTAATATGAGCCAAGTCATGACAGGAAGGGCCAATGCTCCCTGCTGTCATCTGGACTTGAGCCTTGAGATAGAGGCTATGACTTCCTGGGGCTTGAAAGACTATACATCAGAGCTGAAGCACCAGACCCCAAAACACTAGATACTATCTCAGTAGTATAGTACCAATTACCTTTTCTGCATATCTTTTTCTATGCATATGACAAAGTAAATTCAGCCCTCCTACCTAGTCCAACTCAGTACTCACCTACTTCCTCAGTTCTCAGTCATTCTTTCTCAAGCCAGTCCTCCTTCATGATTGAATAGAGCTCGGGTTTGGCCCTTGCTCCAGGCCTTTCATCTAGATAGTCATCCCCATTGCTAGACTTGGCTCCCATATAAATGTGCCTTAATGTCTTTATTCTCACCATGGGTTGCACTGGAAGTGGTAGACTGGAATGAACTTGATGGGATTCCAATTATTTATCCATGAGATTACAAATATAAACTTGTTGGACTGATATGAGGACCAAAAAGAGCTCTATATACCCATTCATGACGTAACATTAAAAAGTCACCATAAAATGTATTATGGATGGGGAGTCTAATGAGAGTCATGTTTAGTCTCATGGATTCCCTGTCTGTTGGTCTTCTTGGAAACCCACATAGTCACCCCTGAATCTTGAGTATATTGCCTGTGCTCTTTGCCTAGGTTGGTTCTTGAATAAGAATGAAGATCTATTTATATTTGAAGTCAACCTGTCCACTGAAGAAAAGTACTAATTCCCCTGCACATCTACTATCAATTTTCCATGACTGCTGTAATCTATCATCTTTTTTTTTTTCTGAATTAGCAGTATTTGTGATTTAAAGATAACATTACACAGACAACTCCATTCATTCAGTAGAGTTGCATCTTAATAAGAGACATTTAAAAATTTTCTTAAATAATTTCTATGATAAGATATGAACATGCTGAAGTTCAAAAACCAAGAATGAGCTGGGGTTTTTTCTTTATTTTTTCTTTTTTTCTGTCTGTCTTCCCTGTGGCAGTGGACACATAGTTAATTATAGATTGACAGAAAGAATGGAAATTTCTCCCTAAGTATGGAGACAAAAAGTTCCTTGAACTTTAAACTCTACTTTTATGGGAAAGAAGATTAGATAAAAATATGAGGAGTTGAGAGTTGAAGGAAATGTGGCTTTTGGACTCTACTTCAGAAGACTTTTTTTTTAATTATCAAGAGAGACTCATAGGAAAGAACAGCTCTCTCAAGAGAGAGATTTAGTATTTAAAACTACGAGATCCAATGGCTGATACATCTGAGTTGATTTCCTGACCTTTTCACTTACTGAAATTTGAGGTGAGGTACTTGCCTAACATTCTAGGTTCCTAGTGTTATTTCTTGCTCATTTGTTGGTCATCTTAGGGGAAGGAGAACCTTTGCATATGTAGGACCGTGAGGCTAATATCCTGGACAAAATGGTTACCCACTGAAGGTGGCCATTAAGAGAGGCCATCTCTGCCTCAAAGAAATGTTCCTAACAAATAACTGCCCCTTATCTGTAAGGCATACAATATTTAAAATATATATAATAAGAAAAACTATTTGAATAAAATAAAATGATTTCCCAAAGAATCTAGGGAATGAGTCTTAAAATGTGGAGATAAGCCAGATATAAAAATCTGGAGGCCTATTCATTATTTTAAGTTTTGAGAGGGAAAAATATGTGCTTTTAAGAGTTGCTAGTGTAAACACCTCCAGTGCTTTTTGAGAAAAAAAGAAAGAGGAAAGCAGAATGCTGACTTCTTCCAAGTGCTTAGGCTTCGGACAAAACTTTGGCCACAGGGTCTGCTGCCCTCCCTCCCTGATTTTCCTATTTCAACAATTGCACTAAATTCTGGGCAAATTAATTTTCCCTCAAAGTGAAAGGTTCTTTTAATAATTCCTTGAATGGTCACATCATTGTCATTAATGGGCTTTGTTCCATTCACTGTAGGATAACTTCTTTATATACTTGTCTTTTCAAAAGCTTTCTTCCAATGAATAGACATCATAGTAAGTCACTTGAAAAATCTCCTGTAAATATGGAGTATTTTTAATATTACAAGCCATTGTCTCATAATTTTCTTTCATAATTCTGACTTGGAATTACAGAAACCTTGGTTGTGAATACTAGGTCAAATTCTATACTTGTAACTTGAAAAAGCAGTTTGATAATAAATACAAAGCTTATTGTAGTTTAAGAAACAATGAAGCACCAATGTGGGTTCGCATTCTGAAGAATTTATTTTTTAATCATCTTTTGTTCTCTTTCTATACTTTGAGGTTTAAACTGATGGGGCAAGATAGAACTATGAAGAGCTAAGAGTTCAAGGAAATGTCACTTTTGGAGATTATATGCCTGAGGGGAAAAATTTAATTATCAAGAAAGAGATTCAGTGTTTATATGTGTGGGCTCTAATGATTGATACACCCGACTGTCTCCATTTCTTGGCTTTTTTACTTGTTAAACATGTGCCTTTGTTTTTTTTTTTTTTTTTTTTTTTTGTCTATAAATTAAGGATAATGGCAGCCACTTTCAGGGTTTTTATAAAAATTAAAAAAGTTTAGCACGGTGTCTTAAACTTATCAAGATAGCTATTGTTGTTAATGTTCACAGTTCCTTGTTATTATGATGTTTTATAAAATTTAAAACCAGGAAATCAAAGAATCCCAGAGATTAGAATTTGGAACTATTCTTTCCTATGAGGCTCAAAGGAGCCATTGGAAACAGCAAGAGTGCTTTTATTCGGGAGCATCAGGTAGAGCCCAAGTTTTGGACAAGGGATACATGGTTGGGCGTTAAGCAGGGTTTTCTGCACTTGGCCAGCCATACAGACAGGTCAGCTCCTACTTTCAATTGTCAATTTAGAAAAACAAATGGATTGAGGATAATTATAAAAGCTACAAAGCCATGTATGTTAGAAACCTGGGTTATTTTCTGTCAGGCTAAGGTAATATTGTTTTTAGCTCTCATTTTACCTAGCGGCACGAATTAAACTTGTCATTAATTCAGGTTTGCATTTAAATCCTAGAAGATTTTAGATGACACTCATTATAATAGACTGAGTGCACATATTCCCCTCCCCCTCCCTCAAGCTCACAAATCGAAGTCTTAACCACCAGGGTGTCTGCATTTGGAGTAAGAGAGCAAAATTAGCTGAAGAGTGGGGCCCTGATATTGTGAGAGGATTAACGTCCATGTAAGAAGACAACAGAGCCAGGCAAGGTGGTGAACACCTGTATTCGCAGCACTAGGGAGCACGAGGCAGGAGGACTGAAAATTCAAGATCAGCTTGGACCATTTAGTGAATTTAAGAGCTGCCTGATCCACGTAGCAAAATTGTCTTTTTTAAAAAAAGCGGAACAGCAGGAGGAGGAGGGCAATAAAGACGTCCCCAACTCTCCTTCCCTCTCAGCACCCCAGCCCAAGAAGGCACTCAACCTGAAACCTCTGCCCCTAATCTTCCACTTTCCCTCTTCTGCACAACGCCACACTAGCCTTTGTGGTAAGATGTTTGTTTCTTTACCTCATCTCTTTCCAATCTTTTTTCAAATGGATAAACTTTATGTCCTGAGTCCTTCAGAGATTAGATTCTTAAAATACTTTAAATTAGGTTTTAAATCAAGTGAAAAGCTAAGTGTTTCATTCTGAGGCATAAGAGAAATGTGACTGATTTTATATTTGATCATATTAAAGAATTATTATTAATGAACTCAGTGGCAGGTTCAGTGTGCCTGGGGGTGGGGTCAGTGAGGCATGTGGTTCAGGGACTCGAAACCCGGTCCCTGTGCTTGCCTGAACAGGCACCTAGTCCACTGAACTGTCTTGTTGGCCCTCATTATAAAAAAAATTTGAAGTCAGTAGTACTAAGATCTTGTTATGATAACTAGAAAACAACTCGTTGGTTACCTCTGAACTACTCATACTTTGGTGTCACTTTTCTTTCCTGAAAATAATCCATAATGTTGACCCATAAGAAGAGTTACATGGTAAAAATAGGAGTCTTAGATGGGATAAAGCTTGTGACTATTTCAAATTTTTGTGTATTGTACAAACTAATCAGCCAATTCTGTCTTTGAGTATGGCTATTTTTAGGATGAAAAATATTGACATCGATACTTCCTTAGTAGTCTTTTGGTTATTTATTCAGTGTGTTAGGTGTGTTAGTGATATGAAAAATTAGGAATTTCTTGACATTTTTTGGACATGAGCTATTTATTTCTAAAAAATCAACCAGTTATCCACCAAATTTTGGGGCAGAGGTGGGGGTAGCATTTTACCACATGAGGTATTCTGCACATTTTTCCTATTAGAAATATTTGCAACTTATTATTTTCATTGCCAAGAGTTGATGGAAGTTGACTCAATCATACTCTAGAAAATATAGTAGCTCTTCTAAGAGAAAGAAGTTTGTACATCTGAAACATGGAATTAAAATAAAGTACAGTAGTGTTAACCCTGGTGATGAAAGGCAATTACTGTACGGACTAGAGAATATTTAGAAATACGTGGTTGATTTCTTCTAATTCATGTTCTCAAAGGAGAGAACTTATTTACAGAACACTTGTTAAGCATGTCTCTTTTCTTCTTTTAGCTTTGAGACAGGGTCTGGCTATGTAATTTAGGCTGGCCTTGAACTCACCAGATAGCCCAAGCTGTCTTCCAACCTCCTGCCTCAGGTTCCTGAGGGCTGGGATTACAGACAGGTGCACCATTCTCATTTTGTGGAGCCCTTTCTCAGTGTCCATCACTGGAGGGGAGAAGATACATAGTTTCTGCATCATTGTGGGAAGCTGGGAGTATAATTTGGATGACCTTTGACTCCTCTGTCACACTCCTACCCTTCTAGCATATAGGTACTAAGGTAAGGAGTAAGAAAATTCTCTAAAACTTTATTTGTATTTAGTTTGAAGTCTTTAAATACATACACATTTAATTTCTTTAAAGACAAAGGGCAATGAAAATGAACAACTGCTAGATTTTACTTATGCTTTGCTTATCTTTGAAAATTTTGAAATTCAGAGTTAAGTTTGGGGTGTAAAGGTGTTTTCGCTTCTCCTTTCATCCTTCCACCCATTTCATCTTTTCTTTACACTCCCCCATACCTGCTAGTCTCACAGCAAGAATTATTTTAATTTCTAAAAGGCACTTCTGTGGGAGAGAGCAAAAAAAATATGTTGAAACAGGCAGAGTGCCCTCTCTGAAGGACACTGAAGTAGCTAATAGTTCCCCTAAGAGATTACTAGTGGAGTGGTCCTGCATGAAAAGAAGGTGGCATGAAAGATCATTGCTTCAGTTATTATTAATGGATTGCTATTCTCGCAAAGATCATCTGAGGAACGCTTCTGATTGGCTGGCTGCGACCATCAAAGGTAGTTTGTTTAGCTGTGTGACTAATGCCACTGTTTTCAAGGTCCGCTCATGGTACTTCAATTAGATGGAAGCTGAGGCAGTTAGAGAAGCTTTCTTGAACTCTTGGCTGAGTTTCAGGAAAGGAAAACTTTTCCATTAACTGTGAAGTTAAAAGAAAAATCCTGTAATGTATTTCTTAACCAGATTAGAAACCAGAACCCTGGTAAGCTTTTGTTTAGCTATTTTGCCAAGGGTGTTCTGCTAAGGCCATGCAAAGAATGAATAATTCACAGTGAAAACCTTAGCATTTTACTTAAAAGCCTTATTTTCATTTTTGGAAAATGTGACAGCAAGAATTAGTACTGGCACTTCTGTCTCAATAATGGTGGTGATGTTTAAATGACAACAAATACATAATTGGACTTACATGCACATTTATGGACACAAAAATGTCATTACCTATTTTGGTGGAACATTTTACACTTACTCCATAAACAAGAAAAATCAGCTTAAGTTGTTTTTATCTATAAGCAATGAATCAGTGTGAGAAACTCCTGCAGCAGTCATACTTTGAGAAAAATATCCTTTTTTTCATTTCCTGGGTTTGAAAGGATGAAATTGTTTATTTTAAATAAGACCCTTGATGAAGCTTCCTAAAATACAGATCTCATTTTCATAGGATTCCTAAAAGACTTTTGAAGATCATTAATTAGACTCCTCCTCAAATTAGGACATAAAGATGAACTGTGGCATAATAATTCTATGCTTTCCTCAATTTGACTGAGCTAAAATTGTTTGAATATTATAGGGTATGAGATTTAGAGCTTTATTGTAGGAACAGGAAAGAAGAATTAGGAAATTAAGTGTTGTGGTATGGATGGGGGCCGTGGGCGTGGTTATTGATATTATCTTGGATTCCCAACATTTTATACAAGGAAAACAAAGGGAAGAAAAAACAAAACAATGGAAGTAAGAAAGAACAACTAATTACTACCTAGATTTCCATTTTGAAAGTCAGAGTACAAGCAATTTAGGTATTAGGAAGAAATAGTTATTGCCTCCAAGATGTGCGATGAGCTCTCGATCTACTCCACCTTCACAGTGAAGCCTGCAGCTCTCTGTGGGTTCCCTTATTGTTTTTTTTCAAAGAAAAATATTTTTATTGGTATGTTTTAGGTACTCAAGAATCATATTCATTATAGGGACTTTTTACTTGTATGCGATATATTTTTATTTTTTCCCATTCCCTTCCTTTCAACTCCTCCTGGGGTTTCTAAGTAGATATTTTTTATTACTTTTTGTTCCCTGGCATTATCATGCACATACTATTTATTAAATTAAATTAAGTTTCTTTTAAAATATGCTATCTAATTAGGGCATATTATCAGAGTTTGGAATATTACAATAGATATCACAGTCCTTAAATTTTATACATACTTGGCATTTCATAGTGGCCATTAAATATTACTAGGTCCTTCCTAAGGAGCATTTTAATTGAGCTACTTGTTGGAGCATATGGCTAAACCCTGCAAATTAAGTGCATGAGACTATCTATCGATGTGCTGAGATTGGTGACCCCACCTTTAATATCTGTGCAGGATACATCTGTCTTTCTGCTTTGCAGTGGACCAATAAGCATGTGCCCCTGCTCCAGGTTATGTTTCTGCTTCCCCTTTAGCCTCAGGTAACTCTATCCTCATTCAGCTGTGGTGTTCCAGACTTGCAGACCCTCACTGGTGTCTGCTCAAATACAACTGCACTTCTATTTTCAGATCCCACAGGTGGTTCAGCATGACTTGTTTCTTCAGGTTCTGATCGGGAATACAAGCTGTCTCCAGTGCAGTCTACATGAGACCACTGACATCTTTGGTTGCTGGTATTTGGGCTGACCACTCCTTTCCAACCACATCCCTATTGGCCTACTTTTTTCTCCTCAGTTTTAACTTCCAGAAAGAAAAGTTTATCCTTATAGTATGGTCTATAGCATATTAGATTGTTTGAAGTATTGTATCTTTCAGGCATATGTCTACATAACCAGCTAACATACATTTTTAGATGAAGAAAATTATTCTTTAGTGGTGAAATTTCAGGTCTCACCACTAAGGTGAGCATGCAGTGAGCGACGGGGTCTTCTAGAACCCCAGAAAGTACTCTCAATCTCTGACTTTGCTTACTTATGAGATTAGTTCTGGTGAGTTGTGACTCTGCTTCTCTGAACCATCTGTTTTCCCCCTTTATAGTGAAAATCAGGGGAACCTCCACTAAGAAGCTTTTCCTGATTAGTCTCACCATATTCAGCCGGTCTGTTTAAACCTTGATCCACAGTTAGAAGGCTGTTTGAGACATCCAAGGACCTGGGTACTTCCACTTTACAGGTTCCAAATAGTGTCACATCAAAATGCACCAATTTCCCAGATGAGTTATATTTTTTCTATAAAAATAATTTGAAAGAATTTTAATACTTTCACATCCAAAATTATTTATCTCAGTTCAGCATGTCTATTTTAAGATAGATTATGATTACTTGATAGTTGTGCAATCTCAGATATTCTTGTGATGAAAAAATACAGTACAAATTTAATGTAATGAAATGTTTATGAATATTAAAATTTGCATGTAATGAAGTAGGCATAACTCAGACACTAGGTAATAATCAACACATTAATTTATTTCTGAAGTTATTTCCTATTTTGTTATTTCCAACTTTTTATTTTCAGATCTCAAACACTTTCAAGCACATGCAAAGCTCACAGACACACTTTTTAATGACTTCGCTATATAAAGAAATGTTCTGGCTGCTGGAATTATAAAGTTGTAAATACCAAGTTCTCACCTTTAAGGAATTCTAGATGTAAAGGCCAGGCAAATAACTCAGTGGATTAAAGTGCCTGCAAGCAGGCACAGGGGCTGGGGGCTTGATCCCTGGGGGCCTGCTGTGCTGTGTGTGGGGCCCACAAAGACTGCAATTGAAAACAGGTGTGGTGGCCCATGCCTGTAATCCCAGCTCTTGGGAGGCTGTAAACAGGCAGATCACTGAGTCCAATCTAGTAGTGAGACCCTGAACACCCTGTAGAACCTTCTCTATAGTACAGAAAGAAAGAAAGAAAGAAAGAAAGAAAGAAAGAAAGAAAGAAAGAGAGAAAGAGAGAAAGAGAGAAAGAAAGAAAGAAAGCATTCTAGATGTGAGGATGATATTGGAGTGAATAATACTAAAGCAGTGTGGTGAATGTGCTCCTAATAGTAGAATTAGGACCATACAAAAGTGCCCGTGACTAGCTCTACCCAGCCAGGTTCTCAGAAGGGGTAATTTTGAGCATAGAGATACCTGACATTAAATGTCCCTGGGCTCTAGTGTCTATAACTCATGATTCTTCAAAGAAGGATGCCTCATAGTTAATTTGCATGTTGTGTTTTACTGATACAGTCTTGACTCCCTTCCTACAGAAATCTGGGACAGCTATCAGAAGTGGTCTGAAAGAATTTTCATCCCATTAGGCCACCTCCTGTTTCCATTTGCTTCCCTTTCCCCTACAATGATAAATAGAATATGAACAAGAGAGCCGTTGAGGTTGGAGTTATCAGTGTCCAATTGTATAGACAAAATAAAAACTTAAAGGAGAGAAGTCAGATGCAGCGGTCAGGTGGACAGTGAAATAACAGAGGTGGGATTCAGGTGCGAGTCTGGTGAAGGCTGACTCCCCCTCATCACTCGGTAGGTGTGCACACTCAGTAGCATCTTCCCAAATGCATCTTTGTGTCCCACAGAACTCCAGGTGACTCCATATGTTCATTTTCTCACTAATTTTTTAAATTTTCTGATGCAATGTAAAAGGATTTTTAAACAAAAAGAAAGCAGAATCAACCCTCTGCTACCCCCAGGATGAATTAAAAACTTAGGAAAAGATAACTTAGAAAAGAAAAATTATTGAGCATGCAGTTTTCCCCCAAATATTTCTATCTTTTCCTTTAGCTTCTTTTATAAAATGATAAACATTCCTTTCTACATTCTATATTTTTCCCTACCTTAGCAAGAAACATTTTGCTTGATATATAATTTCTGATAAAGAAAAATTCACTAGAATAAAAAGAACTATAATATTTCATGTCCTTGAATGAGTTTTAGGGTGGTAGTTAAACAGAACAACAACAGTATTCATACTATAGTAACTACTTTTAATGATCCAACCTTAGTATTTTCTTAGCTGTGGAGAGCAGAACCTGTTCAAACAATGCGTTATGGAACAGCGCTAATAGTAAACATTTTTTAAAGCCATGAAGATCAGTCATTGCTGTAAGTTAGGATACTATTCTGGTAGAAGAATTCAGACTGTAGTACTGTGTGAGCTGTTTTCTTAATACGCATCTACCCTCTGCCTAGGTGATCTTCATGAAATAAGGCATAGATAATGCATTTAGTAACACTAAGCTGAATCATGCAAAACATAATTTGTGTGCAATTTGGAGGGAATATAAAGTAAAAGTTGTTTTAAATGTCAGAAAAAAAAACTCATAAAAATAAAGCGTTCTAATCAGAGAAAAAAAAAATCAAGAGCCAGTGTCATAAAGGAAAACAATTTACTTGTGCTGGTACCCTTAATAAGTGCCCCAAAGCGTTCCAGTGCTGTTACATTCTCTAATGATATTACAGTATGTGGCACATCTCATCTAATCTGTTAGTAAAATCCTAAAGTCACTTATGTCAGTCTCTAATGCAAGCCAAATGAGTCTTTCCAGTAATAAGAAGCTTCACAGAATTAGTTTTCGTTTTGCAGAAAATTGCCATTGGGGCTGGCACTTTTATCTAAAAATTTCACTCGTGCATAAGCAAAAAACTCATATATTATTTGGTTACATTCCATCAGTATGAGAAATAACATTGTGAGAATTCTATGCATGCTAATGATATATAGAAATCCACCTGCTTTCAGATAAAATGAGTTTAATTTTCTGTTGCCCACTGCCTGGTTGGCCTTTCATAAATTACTTATGCACAGCTATTATTAAAATAGAGGGAAAGCAAATTAGAAAGTCCTCCTATCTCTCCACTGGATTTAGCCAAGGCAGGACTGTGACAGCTAGAGTCAGCGTTTTTGAAAAAATTCTGCTCTCTTGAAAAATTTTGCATCTCTATACAATTCTATACCACTGTTGTAAACGTTCTGACCTGCCTTCTTACCAAATTAACCTAAATCCTTTCTATTTTCAACATTAATGGAATCCTCTAGAGTCCTGCTGATATATATTAAAATATATTTATTGGTTAATTTGAATTCCAGCATTTTGTACCTCATTTCCAGCCCTCCTGTTATATCTGAACAGCCTTGAGCTTTAGCATTAAAAACTTACAAATTAAGATACATACAGTACATCTTACAATGATCAGATCAAAACAACTTAACTTTTATTGAAGTACAGAATGGGAAATTTAACTTTTTGATAAAATACAAAATGACAACTATCTGCTTAAAAGAATTAATTGGATTTCAAAGGATGTTCTCCAGCTGAAGGAGGATCTTTATTGGTCAATGAATACTTGACCTCTTGTCATAAGGACAGGGAAAAGTTTTTATTTTCAAAGCGTTTTGAAACCCAAAGTTCTGTCGATGAACTCTTCTGTTAGTTTTTCTTTTTTGTTCAATTATGATTACCATCTTCCAATGAAGTATCAGATTACCATATTTTTTTAAAGGCCAAATGAAACATTATCATTGATGATACTCTACCTTTTCATTGTCATTGTGTCAAATCATTCAGTTGCAAATCAACTTCAATTGTAGTTCATTCTGAAAAAAATTAAGAAAGTTTCCAAACTATTTTATAAAATTTTCATATAAACATATTTTTTAAAAAGACAGCTTCATCATGTGCAAAGAGGATATTGTATTCCTCTAATAACACTTTAACTCTGGACATAAAATATATTGAGTTAATTTCTGTTAACATCCCTCTTCGCAATGTTCTGATGTAAACCTTGTCTACAACAAATTGGGCATTTAAAGGTCTTCTTGATAGTGTAAGTTTCTTTGTGTGTGTTTAGTACAAGGTCTAAGGGTCTTACTACGTACATCGAACTTGTAATGATCCTCTTGTTTACAGCCTCCCAAGTGCTGGGATTACAGGCATGCTCCACCACGCCCAATCTCAATTGCCATCTGAGTGCGCGTCAGGGGTGGGGCTGGTACGGCACACTGGGGATCAAACCCCAGCTGCTGCGCTCTACCTAAGCAGGCGCTTTAGTCTGCTGAGCTATCGGGTCGGCCCTTCAATAGTGTAAGTTTCTACTACAAACAAAATTCAAGTGAGTACTTGTATACTTACTCACTAGTATGTGTAAAGTGAGGGAGGGGCTTAGGAAAGTGGGGTGGAGAAGGAAGATATATTTTCTTTGTTTTTTCCTTTCATCTCTACCCTGAATTTTTGTTAGCATTTTATTCCTTTGGGGGGCAATCTTTTAAACAAAGGTTGTAAATATATGTATTTTAGAATTGATACTTAAGTTTACATATTTGGTACGGGGTCTCACTCTGAGCTCAGAGATGGGGGCTGCACAGGATGCAGTTTATCAATCCTTGAGCTTGCCAGGCAGGCACTTAGACCATTGAGCCATCTCCGTGGCCTAGAATTGATATTAGCACTGAGCAAATAAAACCTAACAATGCAACTCAAAGGGCATATAAATGACTCTCAAAATGCCACTGTTGAGTAATAAAGGGAAAAATTATTTTCTGGTCTGTCTATAGCTATTTTCAAATATCTATTGACCTATTTTCACAGGTCATTGCACCACCTAGCAAAATTGAATGACAAAATATTTGTTCCTTGAGAGAACTGGGTGAAAAACACTATACACATATCTAGTACATATTACTAAAAATTTCAGCATGTTATATTATACTTTCTAAATAAATCTCTTCAGAAATTTGCAAACTAAAATTCAGTTGCAATGGAGACATAATCAAATGTCTCAAAAAGACAAAATAGAGTTAATTAAGTTCTGGGTAGTAATATGCTGATCCTCTGTTTCTCAAACACTTAACTAACTGAAGCCTCTTATATGTCCAGTTCTGACTTTGGCAGTGGTGACCTGGGCCAAAAAATTCCATGGAAAACAATTACTGAATCATTTTGCCCATCAGCCTGCACAAGCCTAGCCCCTGCATGCAAAGTGCGATATCATTCCTTCTGCTACTTGGGGGTATCTGCATGTGCTACATAACATAGATACAGCTTCCTTCCATTTCTAGTAGTGGTAGGATAGGAAAAAATACTCTCAAGAATAGAAAAGGAATCAAATTTTCTGGATGATTCAGAATTTAAAAAAACCAGCACAAAATAAAATTTTGCATGTAAACCAGTCACATGTTATTCCTCAAACCAGACTGTTTCTCTTAATTAATTCATCATTTAATTCCTCACATATGTCTCTGTAAATTGCCTGAGAGGCACCGTGCATGGACTTGTGAAAAACGGAAGTTTTTGAATTGAACAATGTTAGGTTTGAGATTTGGTTATGGAACAATATGGTTGCATTATTCTGGTGAGGCACACTGCTTCAGTTGAACTTCATGTTCTTCTCTGGTAAAAAAGGGGATTGCTACAGTTTACTCAGTGTTTGTTGGGAAGTCTGAAACGATCATGTGGGAAAATGATTTGCTTATGAGTATATAAGTACAAAGGTGTAGCTGGCCATCTGTATGGAAGACTATCTTGTGGGTATGCAAATTAGATCTGATAGATAATTAGATAATAGGTATATATAGACAGATGTAGAGATACAAACTTCAAAGACATATAAATAGAGATAGAAACACAAATAGAGAGACAGGGACAAAGACAGACAGACAGAGAGAAACAGAGAAAGAGATACTTTGTAGTTTCATTGGTCTGGTTTTCACACCAGAACTAGCTTCTCTTTAGTCAATTAAGGCTGCATAAAACTATTTTTTGTCATTATATATTAGCTCTTACATGATTTGTAATATACTGATATCAGATCCACACATTTCTCCATGTATACATCAATGAGGATTGAATTCAGATTGTTTGCCAGAAAAGTCTTGTTTTCTTTTTTAGATAATTGTGGCAACTGTAAATATTCTTCAAAGATTAGAATTAATATGTTATTTACGTGTACCAACACCCCACAATGAATATAATTATTATTTACTACAAACATGCACTAATAAAAAAGGTAAAAAAAAAATGAAGACAATGAAAACCACTCTGAAATAAAAGGTATTTGGGGTTCAGTACCAAATTCTTGAAGCGCTCCAGCACTTCTTACTCTAACCAACAAAATAAGAGATTGTTCTCTCTGTCCCACCCTTTGTAAGAGGATCGTATTACTTTTCAAATCTTTATTAATTTAATAATTGAAAATTCAACTTCTACAAAAACCTTGTCAGTTTCCATAAATTCAGTCAGCACTGAGCATTGTAAAGACATCTTGTTTTGACTGATTTTTTAAACAGAAGGTTTATTTTTTAGTACAACTTTTCTACTTGTTGGTTATTGGGATTATAACATCTGTAGTGAATCATCTTCCAATTTGTTTATTGCTGTATTTGTCTTCTACTTATTGAGCTATGAGGACAATTATTGAGCTACCATCTCTGTCATTTTCAGTGATTGTTGATCTTTTAATATTACGATGTTTAAAACTCTTACATCATTTTATATTTTTTATATTAAAACATATATATCTTTCCTTATTTCAATATAATAAAATTCATTAACTTTATAAGTATTATCTTCAGATATTTCACTTCCAAAGAGTGGAAATATTATTGCTTCAAATTAATTCACACACACTCATAACTTTTTAACATTCTGTTCACACCATCTGATATTTAGTTTTCAATTTAAGAAGTACAAAGTAAATATTTTTAAATGAAGTAGGATGATTATTATTATTGTTGTATTTGTAGGCTGATTATTATTATTATTGTATTTAATATACGGTCTACAAGATCTCACTACATAGATCAGACTCCTAGTGATTCTCCTGTTTCAGCCTCCCAAGTACTGGGATTGCAGGCACGCCATCACACAAGTCTCAAATGCTGGGTCAGTGTGCCCACGGGGCAGGACCAGCACCACAGCCCGGGGCTGCAGTGCTCCGCCTAAGCAGGCACTTTCTTAGTGTTTAATTAGTGGATTTATTTATCTTTATGTATTGTCCTCTTAAAATTATGCTCTTTTATGTAATATAATACCAGAAATTGAACTCAGGACCCTGAGCTTGCCAGGCAAGCACTTATTCTACTGATCTGTCTCCCCAATCCCATTAGTCATCTCATTTTTCCCAAAATAGTGCTAGCAATGAATGATAAACATCATGACGACAAGTGTTATCATTTCAGTCAAGTCAGTGACTCGTTTCTAATATAGCATTAAATTATTTATCTTCTTTGAGATAAATAAAATAGGAAAAAATATGTAAAGTAGGTGAAATATTTCCTAGTGAGTACTATGATAATTGCCCAATAGTCAGTTGATTTCAATGTTTTAGTGACCAGTTATGAAAGTCTTAACACAGTTAATAGAAGTTGGTTTAGGTAAGGCCTTGATTGCACCATTTTGAGCCTCACAAAAATTGGCAGAGTAATTTGTTATCTGTACTTGTGTTATTATTCATATATATATATATATATATATATATATATATATATATATATTTTATAAACATATAAAACAAAAATTCCCAAAAGAAAGAAACTAGTAAAAGAAACAGATGAAATCATTATTATTTTAAATACTAATTGAATAGCTAACATTTTATTTATTTGCTATAGGAAACTCTTTCCCACATCATTATCATTATTCTCATTAAATTATTTTTTTAAAATATCTACTGGGTAACACCCTAATGCCAAACACTCTTTCGGAAGTCTTACAAAACTGGAATAGTTCTCTCTCTCTTTTTTTAAAAAAAAAAGGCCCGCCGGGCATGGTGGTGCATGCCTGTAATCCCAGCACTCAGGAGGCTGAGGCAGGAGGATTGTTGTGAGTTCGAGACCAGCCTGAGCTACAAAGTGAGCTTAAGGCCAGCCTGAACTGCATAGTGAGACCCTGTCTCAAAAAGACGGGGGAAAAAAAAAAAAGGCCCAACTCTTTACAGTTCCACTCTTTTTAAGTACTTCCTGAAGAGACTACTGTCGCATATCTGTAAGATACCAAGATTTTCTTGGTCACTCCCACGTTTACTCCAGATATTATAAAGATTCTATTATCTAAAGTAATATCTACAGACATTTGGCCTTACATTTAGACTGCTGTATACTGCAGCATATACTGAAATATGAAGGCTTGCCTATGAATTAGGGCTTTACTGTCAAGTGTGTGCACTGAAAGAAGACCACACACTTCTTTTAAGCAAAACGGCAAAACTTTTATGACAAGTTGAACATTTGGAGTCTGCATTTAATATTGAACTGATAAATTCATAGTATCTTCTGGATGTCAATGAATTTTCTTATGCCTTCTTGCCTTATGAACACCCATCTTGGAATTCATTACTTAGCTACACATCAACTGTGAGCTGCTTTTAAAAAAAGAAAAAAATTAACAACTTCTGTACATAAATCTAAATTTTATTTTTAAAATATCTGTCATGCATGGACTAATGTCAAAATAATTGAAAAATAAATTTCACCATAGTTTGTCAATAAAACCATTTCTTTTTTATTTAGTTTAGTACAAGGTCTACAGGGTCTCACTCTCACTAGATGGGTGGGCTGGTAGTGATCCTCCTGTTTTCAGCCGCCCAAGCACTAGAATTTCAGTCATGTGCCAACAACAAGAAATTGTTCTAAGGGCCAGCCAGATAGCTCAGAGGATTAAAGTACCTGCTTAGGCAGACATAGGGACCAGGGTTCGATCCCTACACCATGCAGTGCCAGCCCTGCCCCCAGGGTGCACTGAGGTGGAGATAGACTGGACTTGGTGGCACATGACTGAAATCCTAGTGCTTGGGAGGCTGAAAATAGGAGGATCACTACTAGCCCACCCATCTAGTGAGAGTGAGACCCTGTAGACCTTGTACTAAACTAAATAAAAAAGACATGGTTCTATTGATAAACTATGGTGAATTCAATGGGTCTTGTTATTCTAGCTGCCATTAATTACAAAACTTGTAATCTTAAGTGCTAAATAGTAATAACTGTTACTAAGGCAGAAATTGAAGAATAACAAACTTCATTTCTGCTACTTGGCCAATAGGACTAGGAATTTATCATGGAGTAACAAAATCACACATATTATCTTAAATGGCCCCCATGTCAACAGAGTGTAAAATTTGAGTTCATTTTGAAATAGGGCAAAACTGTAATTACATGTAGGTACTTGGAATGCTTCACAAATGAGGTGTACTAGAGTCAGACTTTTACTTCCTAAGGACTAAACTCTAGATAATAAACTTGTTAGTGTAGAGTTGTAAGTTTTAAAAATTCTACCAAGAAATTTCTCTAATCTGAGTCTTAATAATTTATTAACTATGTAAGCATTTCCAAGCACCTTCAGGAATGTGGTTCTCTGAGATGTTTAAGATTACCATTTTGTTTATTTATTTATTTATTTATTTATTTATTTTTTGAGACAGGGTCTCCTTATTTTCTTCAGGCTGGTCATGAATTTACAGTGTAGCCCAGGGTGGCCATGAATTTACAGTATAGCCCTAGATGGCCTGAAGCTCCCATGGTCCTCCTGTTTCAGCCTCCCGAGTAAGTGTGGGATTATAGGTGTGCACCTGACTCAGGACTACCATAATCTTAAATTGTTTCACACACCTGCCTCTTTTTGAGCTCTCATCTCAATTTTTCTGGTTTTCAGTCTTTTTTCCATACCATCATTTCTTGTTAATATACTGAAACCTTCTTGTAGGATATATTTTGCAGCTCTTTTCTCCTTTCAGTAGCTGCTTTAAGTCACTCTGGGCATGAGACAAGTTAGAAATACCCCTTGGGACTAGCCAGGTTTTGCTTGCTGGCATGAAATCTCTCCTGTGAATCAAGTGTGTAAAATTAAATTTTATTGCCTGGGTGTTACAGCATACATTTCAGTCATGTAATACTCCTAATCTGGTTTTGGGATTGATTGGTGAGGAGGCCAGAGACCCAGTTTTCTGGATGAGTGAGCTGTTACTCGAGCTCCCAGTGTCCTCTGCTCTAGCATTTGTCTTTCTATTCAAAGATCCCTCAAGCCAGTCACATCTCCATTATTGATTGTCAAACCTTACTTCTTCCAGGGTATAACATTTCCTGGTTTTCCAGTTTCTCAAAATTTTTTCCTGGGAAAATGAGATTTGTAGAAAATATTCAAAGCATGCTAAGACATATCAGAAAAAGTGCCACACTGAAACCCAGTGGTACACTACAGAAGTTTTTGGAATACTTTCAATTTAAAAATGAATTATAGGGCTGGGTAAGTAGGTCAGCGGCCTAAGCACCTGCCTGGCAAGCACAAGAACCTGGGCTCGATCCCTGGTACCACATGCTGTCGCAGCCCCGCTCTGGGAGTGCCATGCAGGCCATCAAAACCAAACGTGGTGGTGCATGCGTGTAATTCCAGCGCTGGGGAGACTGAGACGGGAGGACCACTACAAGTCCGAGCTGTGTAGCAAAACCCTGTACCAAATAAATAAAAGATTAAAAAATCATAAGTAGTAATTGATTCTGATTTTTTTAAACTTGTATAAACTCAGAATGATTCCCTAAAGATCTGACTGAAATCAAGATGCAAATGAATGAAATATTTAGTGAATAAGATAGAATATATTTTTTCTACCACAACTTTGAAATCATTTAAATATTCACCAAAGTTAAAGTTGCTAGTATTCACTTGATATTGTAAGTACTTTGTAGAATTGTTTAATTTTCAAATTATTTGAAAACCTCTTAGGGCTGGCCCAGATAGCTCAGGGGATTAAAATGCCTGCTTAGGCAGATGGAGGGGTTGGAGGTTTGATCCTGGCCTGTTGTCCCCTCACCCCCCAGTGCGCTTTGAGGTAACAAATGAGACTGGGTGTGGTACCTCTCACCTGCAATCCCAGAGCTTGGGAAGCTGAAAACAGGAGAATCACTACAAGTTGGACCTGTGTAGTGAGACCCTGTAGACCCCATGCACAAAAGAAAACCTTCTGAAAAGTTAAAAAAGTATTAATTGCATGAAAATGAACATGCATTAGTTGCACAAAAAATTCTAAATATTACTATTCATTTAGCCTTCTCAAATTTCTTAAGTATTTTCTCCATAACCTTAATTTATTTAATTCTAACAACAATGCAAGTAGTAAATGGGATGTACATTATAATTGTTTAACAGATGAAAAACTATGATTAAAGTGCTGACCAGGTCACATAGACAGCTTATCATTGCAGGACAGAGTTGACCACTGACTCTAGTCCAATGTTTTTGCCTGTAAGCAAAAACCATGCCGCCTTGGGTTCCAGTGCATGGAATTAATATGAAAATAAAATGTCTACCAAAAAAATGTATTGGTTAGTTGGTTGGTTGGTTGGTTGGTTGGTTGGCTGACTGACTGAATAGATATGGGGCACATCTTCACTAACTGCTAAGGATCTTTGAGCAAGCCTACAGAGGATCTGGTATGCTTTTGGGCTTTCACTCTCAGCCACTCCTAGGTCCTGTTCCTGCTGCCCATAAAATAGGCTCATGACTACAACAGCCCTGGTAGTGTAGCAGCGATCAGTGCTGTATGAGAACAAACTCCATCCAACTGGGATTAAGGAGAGACTATAAGAGAAGTAGAAAAAGGAGTCATTTTCCTATTAAATAGCCTGACAAACTGTTCAAGATTCAGGGTAGGTGGTAGCTCCTCATCCACATAAACAACCCTGAGCAGTTAGGCAATTCTACCTGGCCTTTTTGGAAAGGTTTTTGAGACGATATAGCACATATCTATCTAATATACATGAAACACTATGCTAACCAGTCCTTTATCACCCACAGCTAATTTCTTTTTTTTTTTTTTTTTTATTTAGCTCAGGACATATCCTAGAAACTTAGCAAAGGACATGCTACAATATTAAGAATTCTATAATTAATGTTGGGCAAATTTGAATTTAAATCCTTTACTTTCCAGGGTCTAATTAAAGTCAGACATTATTGTGAGTGGAATGAGACATTTTCCTGAGCAACCGTATATTAATGGTTTAATGTGTAAGGATTTTATGTTAAAAATGTAAAACATATTTAGAATAATATATTTCCCTTTGAAGTCAAGAAGATTGAAAAGTTATCTTGCCTTAACATGAAAGGAAATCACCTTTGATAAAAAGTGGCCTTATTAGGACAGATATTATTTTGATCTCTTTATAATTCTCAGTAGCTTTAAAATATACTGCAAGAGTGTAAATATAATTCTCAACACTATCCCAAGATAGCTGTTATAGTTTAGTGGCCTTTGGTTCTAAATTATTAATTCATTTAGATCATATTTTTAGCTGTTGATTCCAAATTCTTTGGGTACAATGTTAAATCTGTAGAAAGCTTAACTGCAAAACCGTTGATACAACATAACCCTATAATAAGTGCTTGATTTTATGTTTACTTGAATTGTGGCTTATAGTTTAATATATGTACTACAAAGAAAGTTACAAGAAAATAACCGTTTGCCAACCTTTATAATGTACTACAGAAAGCAAATGCTGTTCTTTTTCAGGCAATCATTTTTTGAGATTGTAAATTATGCTTTCACAGAATTAATATTTTAAGTGTAACAACTTCATCGCTAATAATTCTAGTAGTTTTGGGTCTATTATTTTATTGTATCTTAACATCATTGTTTATGCATCATTTTATTTCAAACTCACAAGTAATGTTAATTGAGAATAAACACTATAAAATTTGAAACCTAGGAAAGAAATGTATAATCTCTGAAATTTACAAACTATCTAAATAACAAAAAAGCAAATCTCCCAGACTACCTTCTTTTTTTTTTTGACAGGGTCTCACTGTATAGTTCAGGCTGCCTTGGAACTCACTCTGCAGCCCAGGCTGGCCTGGAGCTTGCAACAACCCTTGTGCCTTAGCTTTCCTAGTGCTAGGATCACAGACGTGTACCATCAGGCCTGGCCAAGCTACCATTTCATTAAAAAGTTTCTTCAAATTTCACAAAGAGGAAAATATTAATTGAGCTACTTAAAATCAAACCTGTATTGAATGAAATTTATAGGTTTTTGAAGGTGTTGCAGCAGAGAAACAGACAGAAGGAAAAAGGGAAAGGGGCTTTATTATCTTTGAGGATACAGAGAGAATCTGGGGCAGATAAGGAATTCTCTGGATTGGAACAAAACGAGGCTTAATCTTTTATGGTCTTTTTCCAGGTGTTAGAGTTTGAAGGGGGATATTTATATAAACCTGAGGAGCTGAATGGAATCTTCCCCAAGGTGGCGCAGAAGGTGAAAGGAAATTGCCCCCTGGGCTGAGCTGGAGAAGAGGAGAGGAGGTCTCTGGGAAGATAAGCTATTGTTTCAAGGGCTTCAGCCATGTTAGATGACCATTATAATAATTCATCAATTCTTACTAGTGTTAGAACCTATCAAAAATTATTTTGGATCAATAAAATAGCCAAAAAGTGTTGCAAAATGAGTGTTTTTACACTTACACTCATTTACCGTCTTCTGCTCCACTTCATCCCTAATCTTAGAAAGAATCCAAGATATTTTGTTTGTTTTACTGAAAATAAATCATAGATCTCAGGAGAGGGCAAGGAAATAAAACACACAGGAGAAAGTTCAGGGCCAAGTGGATAAGCAGAAGGCTAAGTATTTTTCTCCCCAAATACTAGTGTACTCTGGAATTGGCTTATTGATGTCATGTGCAGTAGTCATGGAGTTGCCGTTCCTTTGTATACTCTTCCTGAAACTGTAGTGGTGGATATTCATTACAAAAACATGACTGTCAGGAAAGCTCTTCAATTTGGATCAGAAAGTGAACACTATTGTTGCGCTTGAAAGATTTATCTGTCAATGGTCACCCTTGGAAAACCTTGAAGTCGGATCTCTTGAAACTTAGCGTTCACCTTCAGTAGCACAGGGGTTAACTTTTCTTCCAACTTGCCCTAGATTAATGCAGTTCTTTCAAATCCCAAGTAAGTTATTCAAGAGCTCTACAGCAGAGCTAAATTCTCTGTTGCAAAACTTATCATAACTCCCACCATAAGGAAAGAAAGAATACTGCTAACCTGATCTGCTGTTGTCCTCCCCCAACCAGGGAAAAGATAAAAACAGGAGACTTACAAAGCCAATGATGGTGTATGGAATATATATATATTTTTTTTTTCTTTTTTTTTTTTTTTAGAAAAAAACCCACCACTTTGTCTTATTTGCATGAGCACAAACCGCTTTCAACTTAATGCCAGAGAAAAAGGCAACATTCCCTGTGATGACTTGCTGAAAAGCTCACTGTATTTGTTTGATAATGGATTTTAGTTCATTGTCATGTACTTCACTCTTCATCAGCAGGAGCACTTCAGGGTACAGAAACAGGCTTTTACCACACTGGAACAAAAGCTATATAAGGAAAAAAAATCTTGAGCAGATGGAATATTATTTGCATTTGAACAAATAGTGCTTTTTAGCACAATTCATATTACTCCATTGTGAGCGAAAGTAAGGCAGATGTGTCTATAGCGTGCTGCCTACACAGAGTCAGCTTTCTGTTTGTCAGACTCAGAGGTCCCAGCCCTGTGATATCTTTGTACTTGTATATCCATTAGTTTTATTTCAGTTACTTATCAGGAGTGAAAAGAAGAAAATGGCATTAGGTATTTAAGAGGACCAAATTAACTAGTTTTGATTTTCCTGAATGAAGATCAAATAGGTTGCAGGTATCTTTCCCTCTAGAGATCTAGAGGTTGATTAAAATCAAAATGAAGAATGTGTGACAAATTTTGTTTCTCATGCCTACATTGCATGATCACTGACATGTGTAACTTTTTCTTAAGTCTGACTAACAAAGACCAACATATGATTTGAAATGATTAAAATAGAAAACATAGATCTGAATCAGATCTTCGGCATTAGTACAACTTTTCCATTCCACAAAACATGAAACTGAGGCTCTGGAGGTAAGAGGGCTTGTAGGAGATGGTACAGACAATATTAGAGACTTCTTTCGAGCTCTTGGACCCAACTTTCCATTTTGATGTCAATAATTTCTAAAATGTGACAACTAGATTTCAAGCTCAGGCCGCGGTACTAACTCAGGCTTTCCAAATTGTACACTAACCCATTTTTCTCATCCATGTACACTGTCTCTCTCTGAAGGCGTGACATAATAAGTGCCACTTCCCCAAATTGCTTAGCCCAGAACTTCACTTTCCACAATACATACCACAGGCTTCTTATTCTGAAGAGTGGCCCTTTGACCATCACAACCACAGTGGGCCATACCCTTTACAATCAAATGGCAAGAACAAAATTAGGGAAACCACATAGCCAAAATCTGAGATGACTTCAGATTCTGGTAAAGACAATATAAAGATTGTCATTTGAATTAAAAGCAATATTTTAAGTATTTTAATACATTATTTACGTAATAATTTTTAAGTGTTTTTGAGGATCACTAGAAACTTTTATAGATTCATATTTTATTTATTTAAGTGTTAAACAAGCCCCATGACTTCTAGTTTATATTTACTGTTTTATATAAAACAGTGCGGTGCTATAATAAACATGGGTATGCTGGTACCTTTATAATGTTCTATAATACAGTATTAGAATTTCTTTGGATAGATTCCTAGGGGTGGTATAGCTGACTAAACTGCTAATACTACTTTTAGATTTTGAGGAACCTCCGTGCTGATTTCCACGGTGATGGCACTAATTTACCTTCCCACCAGCGGTGCAGAAGTTCCTTTCTTCCCAGCCCCGACATGATCACCCGCATTTATGGTTTAGTCAAGATGTGGAACCAGCACAGGTACCTAGGAAAGATGAATGGGTAAAGAAAACGTGATATATGTACACAATGGAGTATTATTCAGCCATACGGAGGAATTAAACTCTGTAATTTGCAGAACAGTGAGTGAGTCTGGAGACTGTTATCTTGAGAATAAGTCAGGCTGAAGAAAGCAAATATCACCTATTCTACCAATACATGAACTCCAACAAAAATGATAAGGCTGAAGGAGGAGCACTATCAGACAATGGGAAGTTAATAAAAAGGGGGCTAAGGGCAGGTAACTGCGGAGACACATGTGAACAAAGTGTAAAATAAATTTGTCCCCAAATATGAAAATAGGAGAACAGGTAGATGATGGACTTCAGTAAAGATGATCAAAGTGTATTATATGCATGTACATATCTTCCAAAAAGGGACTCATTCATCTTTATAATCAATTTGAAAACAGCAAGAAAAAAAAACTAGAAGGAAGCTCTGATGGTATACTGCCATTCGGATGAACCATGATTTCATTATGCTAAGCAAAATAGCTCATCACAAAAAGATGAATACTATATAACTCCACTTACACATCGTACCTAAGACAGGCAAGTTGATAGAGACAGAAAATATATAGTAGTTGCTATCAGCTAGAGGGTGAGTTTCAGTTTGGAAAGATGAATTGAAGATAGGTAGTGATGGTAGTTATATAACATTGTAGTGTGCTTAATGTCACTAAATGCCACTGAGCTGTACATTCAGAAATGGTTAAAATAATTCTTTAAAAAGGTGTGCTGGGGTCATCATCCAACCCAGAGTGCAGGCCTGGCATGGGAGTGAGACCACCCAGGCCGATGGATCCTGAATAGACCCAAAGTGCTTGTCAAGCATGGAACCCTTTAGCAGAACTCCCTGCAAAGAGGCTAGAGGCAAGACCCATGCAGCTGATTCAGTAGCAGAACATCTTGCCAGAGTGACACAAAGGGTTCACCTGCAAGGCTGCAGCAGGAAGTGGAGCACAGCAGCCAGAACCAAGCCACACCCACCTGGAGGAGTCTGAACTTCTTAGATCTGGACCTGGTACTAAGGTAGTAACTCTATCTAAGCTCTATACCAAAGATCAAAAGTCACTGGTATACAAAATGACAAAGAGAAGGAATAAAAAGCAGTCTTAGGCCCCGAGTTCACCCAGTACAAATGCAGAAGACACTAGCATAGAGGAAATTGAAAATCACACCCCTGAAATCTCTGAAATAATAGTGTTGGAAGTAAAGAAACAACTGCAGAAAGGTATAGAAGAAATCAGATCAGAAATAATTTCTGATGTAAAAACAGTGGTGCTAAGTATAATCAAAGAAGTACTAAGTGCTTCTAAAGAATACACTGATAAAAAAGAAGAGCAGAATACAAAAATGATGGAACTGCTGAATAAGCAATATAGGAAAGAAATAGAATGCATGAAACAGATTGAAAGTGATATACAGGAAATTAAAACCTCAATCACAAGCTGGCAAATCTGTTTCAGTGAAAGTGAAAATAGACTCTCTGACCTTACAGACACCATTGCAGCTAGTGAAAAAGTAAGAAAAGATCTTTTAAAAACTAGGAGGCAGGAAAAAATAATTCAACACATGCAAGACTATGCAAAGATGAACAATGTGAGACTAATAGGCATCAGTAAGAAGGAAGGAGTCAATACAAATGATATAAAAAGAATATGGGCAGAAGTAATAGCAGAAAACTTTCCAAATAATTGGCAACAATCTGACATTCAGGGAACCGAAGCATATAGAATTCCAAATAATATCAACCCAATTAAAACCATTCCCAGACATTTAATAATCAAGATCCCAGAAACTCAGCACACAAACAGTATACTAAAAGCCATTAAAGAAAAGAAACATCACATTTAAAGGAAAACCCATCAGAATGATGGCAGATTTCTCATCCCAAACCGTCAAGTCAAGAAGTGCATGGAGCAAAATACTTCAAGTCTTGCAAGAACAAATTCCAACCCAGACTGATATACCCTACAAAATTCTCTTTCAAGTATAATGGAGAAGTAAAATACTTCCATGACAAAGAACAACTAAAGAATTTCATGATGACAAGGCCAAGCCTACACAGACTACTAAATGATGTACTAGAGAGGGAACAAAATGATCACAACACCATGAACAAGAATGGAAAGAATCCACCAAACAGGGCAAACAATTAAACAGGAGATTAAGAGATATGCAATAGTAGTCTTTCAGTTATTCTTTTTTTTGTGTGTGTGGGACTGGGGATTGAACTCAGGCCCCTCAGCTATTCTTTTGTGTACAGTAGCAAAATGTTTCCATCAGCACACTATACAAATGGACTTTTCTTGCACACTATGGGTCATGTTTCCATATGGGTCTACTGGGTGGATTTCAAGGAAATAACTGTAGATCAGTCCCACAAGTGACATCTGACCACTAGTAAGTGTCATGGTCATTATCCATGTCCACAACACACTAGAACTTTGTGCAATATCCTAACCCCAAACTGTCAGAAGTGATGGTCATTTATTTATCTGGATGTCATTCCAGTATTTATCTTATGTTTTATTCTTAGTACTTCTTTACTCTATCATGAAAACTTTTTCTTAGTTCAATTGTTTTGAAACATTTAATTTTTAATTAATCAGTATTTAATTTTCTGAATATTGCTTAATCTTAAATTTTGCTGTAAGATTCATACTATGTCCTTGAATTACAATTTATCTAAAAGACATCGTATCATATCTTCTCCTAGTATTAGAAACTTTAAAAAGTATATTTCTTTTTTCTGTTGAACTTATATATTACTTCTTCCCTGTCCTTTATACACACATACACACACATATATACAAAAAAATACGTGCATAACCTGACATAAGACTGGTACTGTTCATAGAAATCTTCAATGACCTTTTCAATAAGGGTTCATCTAATATATTTTATATAGTGCTGCATAACTATTACTTTGAGAGCTCTTTACTGTTCATCCAGGAGCATACAGGGACTTCTCTTGCCTTTTAAATTATGCTCTTTGTTATTTCCTATATTCTACATCTGGAGGTATTAAAATATTTCAAGTTTGTATAACTAGAAAATATTTTACTTTTTGTTTTCAAAGGTATGTTTGCTAAGTATAAAATGCAAAGAGGATAGATCTTTTTTTTCTTTCAGTCCTTTAATTAGTCTGGTTTCTTATGCACTTGGTCCTTTTTTTTTCTTTCTAATGTGGAATAAGATGCTATTTAATTTTGTTCTTCCATAGCTAATATTTTTTATGTATATGCTTTAATCATTTTTTTTCTTTACAATAAGTTTTGGACAATTTCATTTTTGTGTATCTTGGTGTGATTGTATTTAAATTTCTTGTGCAAAAGGTTCATTTTTCTTGAAATGTAGTACTATAAGTTGAACTAAATTCAACAATTTTAAATCTTTAAGCATTTATTGCCTACTCCTTTCTACTTTGAGAACTCTAATTACATGAATATTAAAAAAAAGAAAGGAGCAGTTAATGCTTACAATTTTTGTTTTTACTCCCTTGAATTTCTTATAATTTAGTTATTGTTTTTATTTTTTTTAAGCAAAACTTATGCATTTATCACTAGTAATCTGAAAAACTAATTTGCACATAACATCACGCAATACAGCAACCGTTATTGGATTCCTATTACTTTGTTTAGTGAAATCTTGTATAATGCTGTTTTCTTCTATCACTATTTTGTGTTCTTTAAAAATAATAATAAAAAGTACAATAAATAAATAAATAAATAAAAGCAAAAAAATTAATAAATAAATTTTAAAAAATCAAAAGGTGTGTTGATCTCCCATGGTGATGGTGGGATAGAGGTTATCTTCCATCTGTGGTAATGGTGGAATAGTGCTTACCCTCTAACATGGACTACTAGATAAAACAAAAGCTGTTTTATTAATAGTTATGACGCTCCCATTGATCTGTCTCATTTAATAATTCCATTGTGCGGCCAAGCCCCTACTCTGCATCAGGCACTCTACCAGTTATCAGAGCTATGGAAGGAATAAAGATCGTGCACTTCTCCTTAATGAACTGACACTTTAGTTTGGGGGAAACCAAAGCCCAATAAAACAAAATATAAACAAGCAAATAAACATAGCAAGGAAAAAAGAACTCCACAAAGTTATGGTAAAGTATACCACAATGTAGTCCATGTCACATCTTGTCATAGCGTATTTCATGATGCCTAAAGATACTCTAAGTGCCTCTAATTGGATGTAGGCAGCACAGTTTACATAGATCCACAGGTCTGGAAAAACTCCCTGGAGAAAGAGGTGTCAGTGCTAAGACTTGGTGGACAATCAGATGCCAGCAACTACTAGGCACAGAGGGAAGTGTGATAGCTAACTGTGTTGTCCACTTGAATAAGAAACACCCAGCTGATTGTCTTAGCCTAGTTCTGTGTGTGCCTGGATAGTGGACTTCCTGAAGAGGAGAGATCCATCCTGCATGACGTGGTGCCAGCCGATATGTTTGTAGCCTGGATGGAATGAAAATGGAAAGAAGGAAATCTCACTTCTGGCTGTTTGGAGGAGCTCCGGCCTCTAACATTGCCTTTGGATGTCAGTCACTGGGCTCCCAGAACAGGCTCCTCCAGTGCAGATACTTTATCATTCTGATACAGAGTCTTCTGAAACTCTTCAGTGAGTTCCAGGCCTTTGACTTTTGACTGGATCCTTTAGATCTCCACCATGAAGGTGGCTGTGGTCTTCCACAGCTGACTCTGCAGGCTGCCATGGTAAGCACACATTGTAAACTATGTATATATGTCAATGCTGTTCTATGGTGAAATCTGACACAAGGGAAGAAAGAAAAGCAGTGTGGATGCAGCTGCTCACCAAGAGGTGAGGGAAGGAATGGGCACATTTGAGGGGGTGACATAACCGCTTCCATGAACTGAGTGTAGGGTAGGAGAAAGAGGTAGAAGCCACAGGGCTGAAGAAGGAGGCAGCTCAGATGGGGCTCCCATGTACTATGGCAGGGACTCAGGCACTGAACCTGGATGTGAGAAGCTCCCGAGTGTTTTTCTTTTGTTTTTTGCTGCAGGATGATGGCTCTCTCACTGAATAACCTGAAGAGGAAGCATCAAGGCTGAGAGGATGTGGGCAAGTTAACAAGTGGGAAGTCATCCAGAGGAACTGAGCTGGCAGTGTGGTAGAGGTAGAGATAGGAAGTGACAAGACTCAGAGACATCAGGAAGGGAGGATGTGTAGTTCTTGGAGATGCACCGCTGTCAGACCAAGAGGAGAGAAGAACAAATGACAAACATGGTCGGGAGCACCAGGAGGTTGCTTGGCACTTAGTATTTTGCTTTCAGAAACTACCTGTGAAGAGAGGGAACAAAGCACCTTAAACTGAGACCTAAAATGCTGTAGAGTCACAGAGATGCAGGTAAATTCTTGCTTTCCTCAAAAACTCAAGTTAAAAAGGAAAATTCTTTTTAGCCCTTATTAAAAATTGAGAATAGTTTTATCTTTGTAACTTAAAAAAAGCATTTATTTATTTATGTATTTGACACAGGCTCTGCTACACAGCTGAGACTCTAGGGATCCTCCTGTGTCAGCGTCCCCTGTGCTGGGATTACAATCATGTGCCTCCACATCTTGTTTTGGTGGCTGGCACAGTATGCAATAGCAGGGATCAAATTGGGGTCCTTGGGCTTGCCAGGCAGGTGCTTAGACCACTTAGCTATCTCTCCAGCCCTCTTGTACCTTTTAAATTATAAATGAAATGTTTTAACTTAGCAAATATGCATAATTTATAAAAGAAATAAAAAATAATCTCATCTTTCTATTCCAAGACACTATTTTATGCCGGCACACTGAGACGTCAATTGAGACTGGGCATGGTGGTGCGCACCTGTAATCCCAGATCTTGGGAGGCTGCAAACAGATGGATCACTATGAGTCTAATCTAGTAGTGAGTCCCTGAACACCCTGTAGACCCTTCCCTAAAAAAAAAAGACAGTGTTTTAATGTATAAGTATTTCTAACTTCTCAGTTTTTTGTTTCTTTAGTTCAGGAACTGAAATGAAGCTAGGGTAGTATGAGATATCTTTATTCACTTCTGATCTTTTTATCCCTTTCATAACACTGTTAGATTGTATATGTTTAATTGTCCGCCAACATTCATTTAATATCGGGTTATAGACATTTCCTTTCTTCCTGTTTGTCTGTTTGAGACAAGATCATTTAATTTTGGCATACAGACGTTTTCTCTTCTTTCCTTCCTTTCTTTTTTTTTTTTTTTTTGTCTTTTTTGAGACAGAGTCTTACTATGCAGTTCAGGCTGGCCTTAAGCTCACTTTGTAGCCCAGGCTTGTCTTGAACTTGCAATTATCCTCCTGCCTCAGCTTCCCAAGTGCTGGGATTACAGGCCTGTACCACCATGCCTGGCAGTTGTAGACATTTTCTTATGATATAATGTAATCTTTGAAAACATGATTTTGCTGCCTGGATAACCAGCTACTGGATAATCATCTATAATTTGCTGAACCACTTCCTTATTGAAGAACATTTACATTATTTTGGTTTTTTCACCATAATAAATTCTGTGGTAGTGAACATAGATAAATTCCTAGAAGTGGTCTTACTAAAATAAATAAAAAAATTATTCACATCTTTTTGTCCCATAATAGATAATGACAAATTGATTCCATAGCTTATCTCAATATCTCAAATGTTCCCTGTGCTCCCCAAAACTGTTTCAGAGTTCTTAGAAAACAAACAATTCAGAATATGTGCTTAATTCAAGGAAGTGTTGCAGATATTTGAGAAAAAAAATGAAAATGTTACTCTTAGTTTGCTATTTCAAATAGAACACTAGATGCATTGGTCATAATAAGCAAGTCCTTGGTGCCTCCATGTACCAACTGATCCTCTAGCATCTATCATAGTACAATAAAGTGTGAATGATGAAAGAGGTCTGGTATGAGAGGAGTTTACTTTGTGATCTACTTGGACAGAACAAATAAGACAACCCATAACCAAGCATTTAAGCTTATCTATCCATGCATTAGGCCTATCTCCACTTCTTGAGTGACTGTCAGGTACCAAATACTTTGTTACAGAACAAAGTTACAAAGATGAATGGTACAGGATCTGCAATGAAGAAGCCTGGAAGGTTGAAACAGACTTATACACAAATAATGTCTAACATTTTCTATGTGCAATTGTACTGAAAGTTTTGCAATGATCTCTTTCATTCTCAACCTGTATGATGAGGCTATTTTTTCACCTTCCCTCCTTTTATGTAGAAGAAAACCATGGCTCAAAGAGTTAGTTAAATTGCCCAGGCCAAACAACCACAGGATTGTAGAGTGGAAATTCAGCTCAGGCTTATGTGAAGTCTGAAGCCTTTGCTTTGGTCCTCTGTGCTATAGAATAAGAACTATAATAAGCATATTATTGTAGAAAGCCCCAGGGGCTGGAGATTGAAGAATGAGAGATCCAACAACATCTCATGGAGATACTACGATCCTGTGGTATCATTTCCAAATCACAAGGTAGACAAAAAGCAAAGAACAGTCCACATGGAGAGAGGAGCGCAGACAAAGCGTGCTCTTCAGATGCTGTGTTTGGAATAGAGTGGTCCATCTTCCACTTCTGACTTGATGGGCTGTCCTTGGACAATCCCACCTCTCCAGAGTCTGAAAACACTGGTATAGATAGTGGATTCTCAAGTCGATATATCTCTTGTCACTTTCCCATGGATCGGCAGGACTTTATTCTTAACAGCCCACTGGATGGCTCCACTTGGATTTTCAACAAGCACTTCAAATGAAAGGTGGTGTGCTCCTTCCAGCCCAGTTTGCTTCCTATACTTATTTAAGTTAAACCAATTTCAGAATCTGACATTCTCTATTGTTTCTCAACATCAAAAATAGCTTGTAAGAGCTCACCAGGACAGTAGCTTCTCTTTCTCAAATACTTCTTGATTCTCTTCCCTCTAATCTTTCCAGCTTAGTTTAGGCTTTCATGGTTTCACATCTAAAATATTGCTTTCTGGTGGTATAGAAGCAACATAGCATAAAGATGGTTAACTAGAAAGGGTTCAGGCTTTGGAGTTGAGCAGAATTTTAGAACATTTCCAACTTAAGAGTTAACTAAATTTTCTTTTTGTCTTTTTGAGACAGTGTTTCACTATGTAGTTAAGGCTGGTCTTCAACTCACTGCATAGCCCCAGATGGCCTCAAACTTGAAGCTATTTTCCTGCCTCAGCCTCCAGAGTGCTGGATTTACAGATATGCATCACCACATCCACAGCTAACTAGGTTTTTCCATAAGAATTTTTTCAGTTGTTGAATAAAAGAGGCGGCATTTATCAGTTTAAACCAAAGCAAAATCATATTGATACATGAAAATAAAAATTTCAGGACATCATCAGTTAAGAGCTGAAGCAATGTCAACAAAGCTCTGCCCCTCTTCTTTGTTACAGCTATATTTTCTCATGTGTTTCCTTAGTTTTACATAGAGTCCTTCTCTATGATGGCAGGATGGCTTCTGGGAACTCAGTCCATATCCTTTTTTTTTTTTTTTTTTTGTCTTTTTGAGATAGGGTCTCACTATGCAGTTCAGGCTGGCCTTAAACTCACTTTGTAGCTCAGGCTGGTCTCAAACTCACAACAATCCTCCTGCCTCAGCCTCCTGAGTGCTGGGATTACAGGCATGCACCACCATGCCTGGCTTTTCAGTCCATATCCTTAAAGTATCCTATTTGAAGTCATCAGGTTCTTATGAGTCATGTGCTTACTCTAGAACAAATCACTGTGACCCACTATTAGCACTGATTGAACATTGTGATTGTGTGGGACATTGTAGTTTATATTCCCACCAAGATCTCATTCAGTGAGGTTCTCCCTAAGAAATGAGTTCTTTTAGGCAAAAATGACTTACTCATCACCATTTTCCTACCCGACTTGCTGTCTGGTACACTTCTATAAAGTATATTTTCCATGATAGAGTCATAATTCTTTCTCTAAAATAAAGAACATACTTACCTGGGTGTTGTGGTACATGACTGTAACCTCGAGAGTCTGGGTGGCTGAGGCAGGAGGACTGTAAATTCAAGTCCAGCCTGGGAAACTTAGCAAGACTCTTTCTCAAAATAAAAAAAATAACAACTGGGTTGGAGATATAGTTCACTGTGAGGGTCCTGGGTCCAATATTCAGCAACACATACACACACACACACACACACACACACACACCCCAACTATCTATCTATCTATCTATCTATCTATCTATCTATCTATCTATCTATCTATCTATCTATCTATCTATATCTATCAATTGATCTATGTATGTATGGAAGTATAGTTCATTTTGGGTCTTTGTGAACATAGTGATAACCTCTTAGGAGTTCAAGATGCACACCTACTTGACCCCAGTGAACCCTCCATTTTTCCCTGTTGTGTTTCACCTATACTATCCATTCCCCTAAAGCACACTGAGTTTTTCTTCTTTTGCCTTTGCTCAAGTTTTTCCTTTTGCTTAGAATAACCATTCTGTCTGTGCTCCTTGAAGTTGGCTGCTCTATCTTTCAGACTGCAATGCAATTCATTCTGTTGGTTTATTCAGAACCCTTCCCCCTTTTGACATTTTGCTTTTCTCCACTATACCTCTGCTCCAGGAAGCCTTGCCGGTTACAGCCATGACTCGGGACTTGGCGCATTAGTGTTTCTGATCATTTGTCTAAGGTGATTTGTCTAAGGATGAGCAAAAAACCCAGCCTTGTGCAATGGGATCCTTTCTATATTGAAGGTGGAGAAGAGAAAGTCTTTCTCCCTGTTCCATTACTTTGGGGTGCAGCTGGCCCAAAGCTGCTAGTGACCATGCTTTCCAATACAAAGTGAAAGCCTCCGCATGGTAGGATGCAATGAGCTCTCTGTGTGGAATACCAGAAGGATAAGAGAGCCAGAAACTGGGAAAACTTGAGTGTAGCTAATCTTGTTCTCATAGTGTCAACCAATAGTCTGTTTTGTTTCTCTATTAAATAATTTTGAATTGAGCCTCTGTCACTTCAAAAGAGCTTTCAGGTCCAGCATAAATATTTCTTCCTCTAGGAAGCCTATCTGGACAGTGCCCTTGCATTATTATGCTGATTACTGCCTTCTTTTTACAAGCTGTAAATAAGCATTTACCCATTCTGCTAGGTTTGTTCTAATGCTGGCCAAGTGTCACTATTTTTCCAACTGTGCCAGCCCAAGAGCTTGACTTTCACACCACTTAGCACAGAGCCTTACGCGTACTGAATTGAATTGCTAACGGTCCTTAAAGAAGGATTTTCTTCCAATTGTGTCCATGTGTTTCTCCATTACAGACTCTACATTGGTAAGTGAATCATAAATGATCTAAAATATTTCATTGAAAATTTAATTTTTAAGAGAAATATGCAAACAACTGGAGAACATGGGCTGCATTTGAGGCAGAAAAGTGTTACATTTTCAAATAATGATTGAAATCATTTCTGTGTCTTACCTCTAAATAGCAGGTACAAATTGGTTTATTTGCATTTTCTTGGTTAATTACACATTTTGGAATGATCTTTCCATGTGGAAGTCATTGATAACAGGATCTAATTCCAGAGACCAAAGTGCCATTAGTTTCATTGAATTGAAGCATTTTCAGAGGTTGGAGTCAAAGCCTGGGAATTAGAAATCGTGGGTCTTAATTACATCTTGGTCACAGATTGGTTGTTTTCTTGGAAGCAAACAACCTCAAAAAATTCAAAGGCCTGCAAAATGAAGACAGTGTTTGCACCTTCCAATATCAGGCCTTTATGTAATTTAATGAAATCTTAGGTATAAATACCTTTGAAATCCTAGGATGGTGTTCATTAATTTCCTAAGCTGTTAAATCGAGGGACAATTTTAGCAACATGGACTGGTAGGTAAATGGGACTATTATGAACCCCTTTTTATTGGAGCAATTTATGTCTCCTTTGATGAAGACCCCTGGTCCTGTGGTGTGCAAGGTCCAATTGTTTGTAATGAGCATACGAGATAAGAAGGGAAGGAAAGCCAACCTGAACAAGAGAGCCTGCGTTATGTCAATTGGGTGCTTGGCTAGACTCTTTACTTAGTTAATCCTCCAGGAAAAGTTTATGAATTTTAGAATACATTTTATTTATGATAAGTTAAACCTCAGATACTTTAATTTTCTTCAAGGTCATATAACCAATACCTGACTCTGTAACCCTGTGTGGTCTGTGTGCTGTCTTCTGCAGAATTAATTCTGAGGGGGAAGTGGTTATGCTTTTGGTCCTAGCTAACTAAGCCATTTACTTATTACATTTAATAAAATGTAGAAACCCATTGTGGATTATCCAAAGTAGTGCTATAATTTTATGACTCGTTATTCTTAAGTGTAAGGGAACTTGGATGTCAGGTTATGTTTTGCTCTCTCAAAGTGGCTCATAAGCTTAGAAAGCTATTCCATGAGTTTGTCTCAAACTATAGGCCAGGCATCAGATTCACTTGAGTAGGTTGTCTAAAACATTTGACTATGGATCGACCTCATACAGACTCTGTGTGTGTGTGTGTGTGTGTGTGTGTGTGTGTGTGTGTGTATGTGTGTGTGTGTTTGCAACCACCTTTCTGGCATAAAAGATAATTTTACAGTATTTATAAGTTTTTTGGGGAGAAGACATAAGTCAGTCTTATGAAGTTTTATGGTTGTAGGAAACCCTATGAAACCTAAGCTCCCTTTAGGATAACTTAGAATCCCTGAAATTCCATTTCTAAATTGACCTGTTCTTCATAAAACCAATCTGGCAGAGTCCTTCTCTGATCCTGACATATTCTCATGTCTTATTCTGGAGTAGATTGGAGTCAAAACAGTTACTGGAGGTAAAGAGGCAGCCCTTTGTGTGCATATGTGAAGCAGCCATAGGGAGAATCCTTTGGCAATATGCCAAGCACCTCACCATGAAGGAAGCTGCACCCCATTCAACTCCCAGATAAGACAGGATAATACCTTCCTGTTTCACATGGCCAGTTCATAATGTGCCACTCAAAAGGAAGCAAGTCTGTCAAGCTTGTGTCCACATTATGTGATTTTCCTCACACTGCTCCTGCTATCCCCCATTGTGTCAGAAGTGCATTCCTTGTTGGAGCAGTGAGGCTCAACCAATGTGCAAAGTGGGCCTGGGAAGATTATGGTGAAGATCAGTGAGGCTCAACTAATGTGCAGAGTCGAGAGAAGCAAAGAGACTTAGGCCACACAACTGCTCCCTTGTCTCCCATGGGCAACAAATCCCATTGAAAAGCCAGCTCAGAGTTTGGTGTAACAACTCTATTGGCAAGACAGCAAGTATTTTTCCAAGGCTGGTTGCTTCTGAGCTTAGAAGAAATTGTGTTAGGAGGAGATGAATACCACTTTCTTCATTTCATTTCTTGAAAAGAGGGTTGCATGAGTATATGCACGTGTGTGTGATCATTCATTACTTCCTATGCTGGCACAAGTACATTGACAAAGACTTCTAGAAAAAGCAATAGAATATTATAAAATAAAGATATTAATTTTCTTGATATTTTTATTGCTTGTATGATATAAAATTTAGCCTAATGATTCTTATGCATGGGAACAGGAAATAGCCCAACAATATGACATTGCTGTCAAACTGTCATCTTGAAATCCAACAAAGTAATCAGAGTGTTTAGGTTTGCCACCAATAATGCCCACACAGTATTCAAGGCTTAACACACCCTTCACAAACCCTCAGTAGTCGGTGTTGGTTCTTTCTCCACCAAGTTTCACAGGAACTAGAATAATAACATCCTTGTCATGTGCATTGCCAGAGGTCATGGAAGCATGCTGTTTATCAGTCACATTGTAACTGTAACTGTACAGTCTTGTGCAACATGAACAGTTATTCCTTGTAAATCAGGGTGTCTTGCTTCTTCAACTGCTTTTCTTAAAATGTGAGCAACTATTGCTGGTCCATACCAGCCTCCAGCTCTTTTCTCAGACTTCTTTGTATTCTGTTTGTTGATCCAAGCCAGAGAGAGCCCAGGGGTAGTTGCCAAATCAAGAAATGATTTTCCTATGATAAATCTCATTTTCCACTTCATGGTCATCAGAGTATTTTCCAATTATTTCCTTCATAGAAGTGGTTGGAGTTTTCATTTCTGTTTCTCCTGAAAGTGATGCTTCAAGGGATGCAGTAAACTTTTTTACAGTGTGTGAAATCCATGACTCAGAGTCTAAATTTCCAATATTTAATGCATCAGGTCAGGGCCAAGCTCTGTTGAGGAAGTAGAGGACGAACCCCTGCGCCAGCAACATCTGGCCATCCTCAGCATGCTGCCCCATTCGCTCTCTGTCACCAGCATGGAGCCTTTGACTTGAAGAAATTCTTCCTTGTCGGTCAGCCATATTCTGGAAATGAAATCTTTACGAAATTCGTCTACACTTCTAGCAATTATACGATCTTCTATTGTGCATCCTGACCTTGCAGTAACATTTTATTTTCATCTTCATATTAAAATGGTAACATTTTCCAAGCAACAATAGAGGGGAATTTCTACTAAAATATGTCTTTGTTTTCAACACAAACAACAACAATATTTCATGTTGTTCCAAGCAGATATAAATTTAGTTTTTAGTTTGTCAACTTCATCTGTTCCTGTAACCTCCATATTCAAACTCTAAAGAAAAAGCCATCACTTGATTGCATTCTTCTGTAGTGTTTAGTCTTCTGTATTGATTTAAAATATGATCAAAGGTGTGTGTTTCATAACTTCACTTGAGGAAAAATTGAGACATGCTACTTAATAATGGAGGTTTCAGTGCATACTCCACTGGCTCTAAGGCAGATGACAGAGGTTCACAGCAGCAGAAAACATGGAAGAGCAGAGGAGGGGCAGCACGTACAGCGTCAACCAAGCCTCTCTCTTCCTTTCACGCTGACTGGGAAGACTGGAAGTTCTGAGCTCTTCCAAAGTTGGGCGGCTGTGCTGATCAAAGTCCTTCAAGGAAGTCGCTGGTAACTTTTTTCTAGAAGCTCTTGCATACAATTTTGAAATTGAACATTGAGTGCCACTCAGGGGTGTGTGTGCCTGTACTTCCAGCTAAGAAGATCCTGAGGCAGGAAGATCAAAGCCTGGGAGTTCTAGACCAGTGTCATCAAAATAGAGAAGCCTCATTTCAATAAATGAATAAATAAGTAAATAAATAATTTATTTAAAAAATTATTGTATAATTACAAAAAGCTATAATAAAATTATTATTTAGTAAATACTAGGTGCTCAGTATATGTAATGCATCATATATGTTATGCTAGTTAATTTTCTCAGAAGCCCTACATACAGCTCTTGGGAGGCTATAAACAGGCAGATCACTACAAGGCCAATCTAGTAATGAGATCCTGAACACCCTGTAGACTCTTTCCTAAAAAAACAAATGAACAAACAAAAAAGACGTACATACTAATAAGGAAAATAAAGCCAATAGAGTTCAAGGTCATACTGATAGAGGAAGGTGTATTTGGGAATAGAAACAAAGAAATTAAGCTATTACTCTTGTCCTAGAGTCACTAGCATCTTCAATGCAACCCAACGAAATGGCAAGGGGGCCTTAATGACTTCTCCTTTTGAAGTTGATCTAGAATGAAGTTTTCTAAATTTGTATGTTAGGGATTGTTTATTAGATAATATAAAAATTGTACTAAAGAACATTAATTAACTTCCTTGATTGACTCAAGAAATCAAACAAAAAAGGCATTGTCTAGTCCTAGGTTATAATTTTTTGTTGTTCTTTGTGGCTGACCAATGTGGATATCCTAAGATCAAATGTCCAGTACTACATCTTTCTGTATATAGTACACTGCATATACTAATCAGTGATATGTCTAGTGGAACTAGAAATATGGGAATCGTTACATCTATTGGTGTAAGTGTGGAAGGGAGGAAAGAACCAAACCAGTTTAATAAGGGAAGCTAAAGTAGTCATCTACTTGAAGAGACAAATCGATCATCCAACTGGCAGATATGGAATGAATGATTATAGTCATGGCACACAGAAAAGGTTGTATGAGCCATTCCATGAACACAACCAAACCAAACCAAAGCAAACAACTCTGACAATGAATAAAATCCTATGGATAAAATTTACTTAGGGTGTTTGAGCAGACAGATTGAAAACTCCGTGCTGTCCTGCTCTCTTTGCATACTAATGGTCGGTCTTCCATGTAAATTGAGAGGAAGAACTGGATTTCCTATCTAGAGATAGTTTTGCAGAATATAGAACTTGTGAGAGGAGTCCTACAATAGCGATAACTGGAAAGATAAGAGGACTGGACACTGTTTACTTTAAGAAATTTAATATATTTTTTTAAAGGATAAGCAAGACTCTCTTAGAAAGTATACAATTATTTATTTCCACAGAGACTAGGAAGCGATTTCAAGCTTCAGCATGAAAGTTAAGTTTATTGAAAAATTTTATTTTCAGTGTGTACTGTAAGACATTACAAATGATTGCCATGAAAAGCAATTTGAGTTCTTCAGAACTATTTAAAAGAGGACTTTTCGTATTGGTTTCAAATTACTTTAGTGAGTCTTAACTAAAGACAGAATAGGCTAGGTAAGCTATCAAGGTTCCCTTTCTATGATTTGATGATAATTTTTTTTTTTTGATCCTAAAAAGATTGCTTTTGCTTCTTTTCTGTTGCAGCTACCTAAGGAATGGCTGTTGCCTTGACAACAGGGGACATTCTTAGGTTCCTCATATGCTAATAGGAAAACGGCCAATTTTCTTGTTCATAAAAGAAAACTGTTGGTTAATGTTTCTCTCTCTTTTTCTCTTCCTTTCCTTCGCATCCCTCACCACTCTGCAATGAACCTTAGGGAGGGGCAGATAATAAGAAAGGATGGAGCAGTTTGTATCTTTAGAAATCCTCACTGAAACTCAAGAAACTCATTTACAAAGGAGTTTGGAATAAGATAATGTATGAGAATACCAAGAAATCAGCGTTCAGTATGTGGAGAAGAAAAACAATGGACAGCGTAAAATTCTTAGCCCGTGGGCAGACATGGGCAGACAGATTCAAAGAGGACGGCAGGATACCTTCAAACACGGCTCAGTATGGGATGACGTCAGCAAGGCAGTTTTCCCAATAACTACTTACAACTATCTAAGGACATGTATATAGGTATCATCTACTTTTGAATAAACTGGTAAAATGTATATAGGTCTGGCTTTATATGTAATTTACGTAAATAATACCAGAGCAGAGCGGAAGAAAGGCAATTACTCTCACATGAAATTCGGTAAACTCAGAATCGACAATTAGTTCTTTTGGGGCAAAAGCCAGAGAGTAATTCTTGCTTTTTCCTTTGCTACCTGAAATATAGGCAAACACAGGCTAAGAAACAGATTGACAGCTGGTAACAAGAGCTTTGAGTAAATTTACCCGTATATTATGTGGAGGCATATAGCTCACATAATAAAAGCAAGCTACTCCGTGGTGTCTCCCTAATGCCTTAACCACAAAGAGCCAAGTGTCTGAACCCAGTTGCTTTTTGCATGTAGCAGCATGGAAATGCAAGGTGCAGCCCCATTCCAGATTTGTTTTTACCTTGTGCTCATACAAATGGCGGATAACAATTTCATGACAAATACATATTTCTTGTATCTTTACCCTAGTTTTTTTCCATATAGTAATTACATAGTATATTCGTTGTTTGCTGTTTTCACTCCAGTGCATTGCTTCCAAGAATTTCTTTTGCTTATTGTGGGGCATAAAAGGCATTTTTTTCTTTAATTATTAAAGGGATTCATGCTTGTTGTAAAGCATATGGAGAAATTGCAGAAAAGAACAAAGAAAGAAATGAAATAGTCTACGTGATTTTGAAGGGCAACACTAAAAGCAACATGAGCTGTTGCCAATATTTATTTTACCAACTGCTAGGACAGCAGAGGATGTAGGGTACATTGTACACTTCCCTGTCTTGTTTTCTGAAAGATCTGAACTTCCTATGGGCTTTGGAGAATTGATGAAATACATGGGCATACCAACCACTGTGCGTTCACTGTAACATCTCGGAATGCTCTCTGCTGTTCCAAAGAGTGGTTATCAAGCACATTAAAAAGTATGTAAGCATCTGAAAACTAAGCAAAAGCAGTTGGACAAGATAATCTTTGGTAGTTTCAGAAAGTTGGCTTTCTGGTACAATATTACTGGAAAATTTGGGGGTTAGAATTTCTTATCCTGCTGACCTCTTGAGTTTCCCCCCAAGTTGGAAGACCCTTGCCTTGGTGATCTCTGCTCCCAGTAGCCACCTTTTTGTCTTTATTTCTCTCATGACCTTCTTGAACTCTTCTCCATTTATCTCCATTTAAAATTAAACAATTGAAATAAGTTAAAGTGATCCACATCTTTAGCCATCAGGAAAATGCAAATCAAAACTGCACTGAGAATTCAGGTGGAGTGACTAACATGCGAGTATTTATTTGTCTGTCTTTGGCAGGGGTGGGGGGGGGTGTTGGCGGGTGAGGGCTGGGGATTTGGCTCCGTGGTAAAATGCTTGCCTAACAAGCTGGAAGCCCTAGGTTTGGCCCTTGGCACCAAAAACAAACAAAGAAACAAAGACAGTGAAACAAATACTTGCAGGAACACAGGAAAAGGGAATGGTTCTGAACTGTTGATGATGGGTGAATTAATGCAGCCACTATGAACAATCAGTATGGAGGCTCCTCACAAAACCAAAAATAGAACTATGATTTGGTCCAGCTACCCCACTGATCTACTGATTAAAAATTAAACTCAGAATAGTAGAGACAGACCTGCAGCCCCTTCTTTTACAGTGAGACTTACAGTAGTCAAGCTATGGGAATATGCTAAGTGACTGTCAACAGTGAATAGGGGAAGAAACTTAAGTATATGTACACAATGGAGTATTATTCAGGCATAAAGAAAAATGAAATCTATGCTACTTCTAGTAGAACTAGAGAGAATCAAACTAAGCCAAAGTCAGCAAGTCAAACATCACCTGTATGCAGCTCAGGCTGGCCTTGAACTTTCTTTGTAGACCAGGCTGGTCTCAAACTCACAATGATCTTCTTGCCTTAGCCTCCCCAGGACTGGAATTACAGATGTGAGCCACCATGCCCAGCTAGAAACAAATCTTTTAAAAGACAGATGACTTGATAGTAGTTGGAAATTGATCACAGAAAAGAAAGGAGGTAGGGGAAGATGAGAGAAAAAGGGAAGGGGATAGCAGAGAGCAATTATTTATGCATACATGAATATATCCAAATGAAATCCACTACTGTATAGCTAATATACACTAATGAAAAAATTCTTCATTTGATTCTTATTGCCAAGAAAATACTTTTGAGATCTGGTACCTTCAACCTTTCTTCTCCCACACATTTCTCTCCTAGACAAATGCCAACCCACAAAGTTAAGCCACACCCAGCAGCTGTTACTCTACCTCAAACGCACTTCTGCATTTCACCTTCTACCTCTGTTTTTAAGGTAGGCTTTTATTCTGGGTGGCTTTTCCTTTCCCTCTGTCCCTATCCCACCTGTAGACAAAGAAGCACTGTCTTTGGTGAGTCTTTAAAACCTTACTCTCTTAGTTACTTTCTCCATGCTGAGACAACACACCTGATACTCAAATTTAAAAGAGGAAAGGTTTTTCCTTTTTAGCTTACTATTTGTAGGTTTATGTCCATAGTCACCTGGTCCAAGACAGGGTAACGGCAGTATCACAGAGGAGAAAGGGTCCATGGCAAGAAGGCAGCAAGCAGCAACAGCAGCAGCTGCTGGCCTGCCTTCCCTCTCTCCCCTTATAGTCCATGTAGGCTATAAGCCTAGTCACTAGTGCCACCCGCAGCTAGGGTGAGGCTTCCATTATTTATGCCCAGAACTATACCAATTTCAATGAGTGGACTAATTTAGTACCACAGGTCTTTAATCTGAATATCACATGTCTTGGATCCAGCCAGCTCAGCCCCAGCTATGAGCTATGAGCAAGTGAGGCTTTGAGTGAACCTCTAGATACAAGCTGCAACATTCCTCTCTTGCACATTCCTTTATGCAAAAGGTATTTAATCCATCAGTAAGAGTTGACAAAGTCTTGACAGTTTCAGAATTGCTGAAAAGTCCAAGTTCAAAGTATCTTCTCAGATTTAAGGCAAACTCTTAGTAGTAAGGCCCTGTACAAATGAAAATAAGTTAAACACTTCTAACTTACCCTGTTGCAAGATAAACATTCCTATTCCTAAAGAACAGTTAGAGGTATAGAGAAGCAGGGGACCAAAGCAAATCCAAAATGCAGCAGGGAAAACATTGAGTCCATGTTTCACACTCAGGGCAATCTGAGGGACGATGTGCACCAGATCAGCAATTCTGGTCTGAAGTCCAGCAGCCAGTGCAGTCCTTCTTCCCGTCAGAAAACCCCTAATCCTGGCCTTTACTGGCGGCCTTTCTGTCAGCGTTCTAGTCCCCTGAGCACTGACTAGAGTCTTCCATCAAGTTCAGTTTATAGCATTCCAGAGCTGCTGCTTCAGCCAGCATCCCCAATGTTCCCAAACTCTTTCCCCAAGTCAGATCCAAAAGCTGCTGAACCACATGGTCAGGGCGTGCCCCAGCAACAACCCCACTTCTCTGGTAACAATCACCCCACTTCCCTTACTTGTTTTCCTCCTTGTTGAGGCAAAACACAGGGCATCCAAAGTTCAAGGAGGAGGTGGCCATGTCAGCTCCTAGTTTGTAGGGATTTCTTTCCTTAGTCAGCTAGCTCCAAGGCAAGGTGGCATGACAGAGGGCCATTACACAGGAGAAATAGTCCATGGCAAGAAGGAAGCAGGCAGCAGCGGAAGCAAGCTCACCCCTCTCTCCCCCTTTTTATTCCTCCGGGCTAGAAGCGCATTGATTGGTGCTACCCATATCTAGGGCAGGCCTTCCATTATCCACATCCAGAGCTATGCTAATTCCAATCAGGGGGATAATTTAATAGCACATGCCCTTTATTCCAGATTCACACACTGTAGACCCAGCCAACTCTGAAAAGCTCCACCTATGAGCACATGGGGCATCCAGAAGCTGTAACATATACAAAGTAGGTACTAAAAGCCCTGCAAGGCAGTGCCCTGACCTTTTTGTCCAGGTTGCATGTCGCCATTACTCCCTATAGTGAGTGTGTCACACACTAGCTGCTGAATGACTGTTAATACAAGGAATGAATATGGGTCTATTGTGTATTTGTGCTAATCAGCCAGAACTAAATAAGCTACATAGTTCAACTTATGGTGCTCACAATGTAATAGGGACTCAGAAAAATGAGGAGTTGGCAAGTGTCTTGGTAGTGTAAGTCCAGTGCTAATAAAACATGTGTAGGCTAGGGAAAGGTGAAGTGTGGGAAGACTTTGCAGGGAAGGGGTTCTGGGGGTGGGGTGGGAGACCTGTGGGCTTGAAGTAGGAGAGACTATGAGGAAAAGGAAAGGAATGTAGCTGGGACAGAATTTCCCTTGTAAGATAAAGGAGAGTGTAAGATAGGGCTGGAGATGAGGTCACCTCCTGCAATGTTAGGCAACCATAGTGAGCCAAGTGGGAGCCGCCATGGGGAGCAGTGATGTGCTCGGGTTTGAGGCTTAGAAAAGTCACTTTGGCTGAGATGCAGAGATGTATCAGAGAGGTCAGTGAGAGAGGTCAGGAGACGGGGGCAGGTGCTATGGTCAGGCCTCTGCCTGATGGTAAACCCTGTGGGAAATGACATAATAATCATGTTTTTTGCGTTATTGGAGAGATTCCACTTATGCTAGAGACCATATCTCAACAATTAAGAAAAGTCTCAGATATCACAGACAGTGTAGTATATGCAGGTGACACCTATGGATGTATATGTCTAAAGGACACACACCTGTCTGTCTTTTTAATTAAGCCACCATTTGCTGGACATAGACATTGTGATTTTCCATGTTGCGTAACATACCAAGGACCAGCCAATTCAATCCTGTCTTCTTGAGTTTGTTCAAGGCCTGATAAAAGAGTTAGTGAAGATATAAGTGGAGGAGAGCACAAATGGCAAAAATGTCATTTGGAAAGTTCTTCTCTATAGTTGATTGAATGAAAATATTTTATTAAGTCTTTGGTCAGCAGATTGTGGTACTTACCTTATGTACAGCACTCCTTATTAAATGAACCTCTCATTTTTTCTTTTGATACAATGAAAAAAAAGATTTTCAAAGAACATGAAAGGACTTCATGAAATTGTATTACAGTTAACTAGATCAAAATTTAATACTATAAACTAATTCAGCAGTGAAAATATTCTAATTTTTATATTAGCAGTTGATGTCATCCTTATCCTTGATTTACAATACAATGATGCTTTTATAACATTTTGAATGTGTGAGAAAATAATATATTACACATCTTCCAAATAAAAGGAGGTGAAACCCAGATAACTTTTGATTTAGATTATATATGAATTTTGTGTTTAGAATAAACAAGAACAATAAATGGAGTATTTTTGGATGATATGGACTATTTTTTGCTGGTTCCTACATAAGGTCTTTACTTTTCTAAAATTTACATTCAGGCTAGGGAGATAGTTTGGTGGTCTAAGTGCCTGCCTGTCAAGCACAAGGATCCAGGTTTGATCCCCAGCAAAACATGCCAGGCTGGACGCGGAACCCCAGGAGCATCTTGCTGGCCACGGAAGTAGGGCATGGTAGTGCACACCTGTAATCCCAGCACTAGAGAGTTTGAGACAAGAGGTTGGATCATTACATGCCAGAGCTGCATAGTAGGAACCTGCACTAAATAAATAAATAGATTGAAGTGTATGTTCTTTAATGATTCAAAATGTTAATGTATATTGTTAATCATTGATTCAACAACAGACCTCATGTTTATAAATTTTCATATACTTAAGATGTACATCGTCTTCTTAAAGCATTGATTTACATATCGATCTCTCTATTGCAATCTTATATTTAAATATTCCTTTTTAATCATTATCTTTACTATGGTTGCTTCACTACAATATTAACCAGCAGTGTTCAGAAGAAAAGAGGGCCTGTGATTTTTGAATCTGGGTGTTTTAAACAGACTGACACAGAATTTGGTGTGAAACCAAAGGTTCTGTCACTTTAGAGTGTGAAGGACATGAGAGGAAAAAATGTTAATAAATTGTTAGGTATGGTTATTTGGTCCACAATCATTTTCTGTTTTTTTCTTTAAGTACGTCTTTAATGCTGCATCCAGAGATTTGGCTCAGATGTCAGGAATAATGATCTTCATTATAATGGTAGACCTTGATGAGGGTTCTGGGTAAAAAAAAAAGGAGGAAAAAAGAAAAAAAGCACTGATGGCTCTTTACATATACAGACATGTAGCACCATCTACTGGATTAGAGTAAATGAATAAAGTCTGTAAAATAGGTCTTTCTGCTAGCTACAGCGTGAGCTTCTGAATATAAAATCTTCTGAAGTATTGGCTTACCTTAGTTTTGAAAACTTTTGGACTATTTTATTGATAGGTGAAAAAACTTGATAAAATGGTCTTCTTTCCCTTTTTGTTTTAGATTCTAGGAGATAGTAACAACAAACCAGTGTTAGCTGTCATGTATAGTCACTCATCTACAGCCATTGATTACACATGCACGCGCACATACACAACCAAATTCCATAATAATACACACATCCTGTACTCGCATTAGTTACATAAGCTTTTTACAAAGCAGTGGCTGTCATTGGCAATATAAATTTTGTGATTGTGTATTTATCAGAAAAGACTATGAGAAAATATGATGAGATGGTTGGTTCTCTTGCATTCGAAAAACATTCCTTTTAAATATAGTTATGGCCCCTCAGTTTTTATATTAATTCTATTGAGAAAGAAGTAGCAATGAAACAGTTTCAAAACAGGTTAGTAGGATAGTTACAATAATTAACACATTGCATATTGTTGCCTTTGTAGTAGTTATTCATAGTACAAGATGCAGACGTGATATCTTGTCTGAATACTATTAGTTCATAACTTTCTTCTATGGGCCTCTCATTGTTAGGAAAAATAAATCTGTAAGGATAATCTCTTCATTAATTTAGCAACTAAAAATTGATAAATAAATATGTGCCAACAGCAAAGATAAAGCTAAATGGAAGTGACAGTGACATCTGAAACTTTGCATGGTCTGTACCTGCAAATTCAGGGCTTCTTCACAAGGACTCCCACCTGTCTTTCATTAGCAGTGCCCAAGAGCCAGTTATCCAATGTAGTCTTGTGAATCTTCAAAATGTTATGGATGCTGGTCAAGACACTCATCTCTTGGAACATTTTTTGTGTAGGTAAGGAAATTGTGGAACAGGACGATTACAGGATCTGGCATTATTCCTAGGGAACTTATTTCATTATCCAAGTTGTCATCAACTTTATTATACATTACAATAAAATGCATTTCCTCAAGAGGTAGTATGTATCTAATCAATGGCTGTGTAAGTCTCATGTACACCTTGTAGGCAGAGCAAACTTGGAGGTTTCTTCTAGTTCTGACGTTATATAAATCCTCTGAATTTCGTATATGAAAAACATCCATTTTCAGTTCCTTTGGTTCAATCCCCAGTACTATATGCCATCCTAGCCCTGGAACCCCGAGGGCACCTTACCAGCCCCAAAATTCCATGTGGTGTACACCTTTAATCCCAGTACTGGGGCGGTTGAGATAGAGGATCATTACAAGTCCAAGCTGTGTAGTAAGACCCTGTTACAAAGAATTAAAGAAATGGAGAGAGACTATTTCATAGTCTATTATTTGTTATAAAAAGTTGTAAATCATCTTCCTTTTCCACGTGAATATAAATTTCATGTAAGTAGAAATTTTACTTAAGCATATCTAATTGTAAAATAAATGAAAAACTTATCAGAGGCCATTTTTATAGGATTTTTTGTGAAAGACTTTCCTTAATGAGGCATAAAACATAAAAGTCATCAATGAACAGACTTACAGACGTAAGTATACAAAAATTTAAAGTTCTTCAATTTCTATATTTATTCTTTCAAAAGATTTTAATCAAACATGTTTCATTTTGTAGGATCCCTGTAGTCTCTGAATACAGGTTAAAGAAAGTATATCTGACTACTCTTATGTATCCTCACAGCTAATAGAAAAGATAAAAAGTAAATAAGCCAGAAAATATAAGCAGCTGGGTGTGGTGTTACATTCCTAGAACCCCAGCACTCATAAAGCTGGGTCATAAAAGAGTAAAAAGAAAACCCACTTTTTACTGGGAAAAAATTATAGCCAACTGTTTCTCCAACAAAGGCCTTATATCTAAAACATATAAAGATTTTAAAAAATCAGGTCCTGTAAATTCCAAGATCCCCATTCAAAAATGGGCATTTGAGATGAATATACACATTTCAGATGAAGAAATACAAATGACAAGTAAATATATGAAAAAATGTTCAACATCACTGGTCATTTGAGAAATGCAAACTAAAACAACACTGAGATTCCATCTCACCCCAGAAAGAACTATCAAGTCAGCCAATAACAAATACTGGAGGGGCTTTGAGGTAAAAGGAACCCTTCTACATTGTTGGTGGGAGTGCAGACTGGTACAACCACTATGGAAATCAGCGTGGAGATTCCTTAAAAAGCTAGAAGTAGAGGTCACATTGAACCCAGATAATCCCCTCCTGCATATTAGAACTGAAAACATCATACGACATCGATATGTGTGCATGAATGTTTGTAGCAGCATAATTTGTCATAGCTAAATCTTGGAAACAACCCAGATGCCCATCAACTGAGGAATGGATAAAGAAGATGTGGTGTTTTTACACAATGGAGTCTTACTCAGCTATGAAAAATTTGAGCCTTCTAATCAGTACATGGATGCAACTATAGACTCTTAAGTGAAATAAATCAGACTGAAAGTACACCACATTGTCTTGATGGTGTGAGAAACTGAAAGACAAAATAAAATCTGGAGGATACAATAGATTCTGGGCAAAGGAAATGGACTTATTGAAAGGGAATTACTGAGTTGAGAAGGACAGGAGAGAATGTGGGGAAAGAGGTGTATGTAAGCAGGATGGGTTGGACAACTGTACTGTAGATTTGTTCTGGTCTACACAAAGGAGAAGTTAATGCTTAATTATTTTGTCTCCTTTTTCCCAACTGTTTGTCCTTTTTCTTTTCTTAATTTCTTATATATTTCTTTCTTCCAATTTTGCATGCACATATTTGGTAATATGAACAAATAGTTGGAGGACAGCACTATGCACCCCAACAAATACTGTGAAATTCATACTATTTTGTTAAGTGAAAAAAGAATATAGAAAGAGCAGGTGCGAGGAGCATCCAACTATAAAGCTGAAATACAGTACCAAGAATGCTACTCTCAGGCTCACTGGACATCAAGGATGTTTGAGTGCCAGTGGAACTTGCTAGAAACCTGTCCTCCACGGTGTTGGGGAATGTACTAATGGGAGATGTCTCAGTGGAAAGCACTGTGCCACAAGATTGCCCAAGGTGAGAGGGGTGAGGGCTCTGAGAAAAGCAGCTGGGTGGTGCTGGCTGCTGGGTGTTGCAGGAATTAGGATCCGGAGAGACCTCAAGTGCTGCAGATCCTGGGCAAAGTGCTCTGATGCAGCTGTTGGATGCCCAGGAAGCAGTGCAGCTACAGAGCCAGGGTAGAGAAGTTGTACCTGCTGCAGAAGCCACAAAGATAAAACCATTTTTCTTCTGCAACATCTTCCCTTTACAGAAAAAGCTCAGTGTTGGTCACACTACCAAAACAATCAGTCGTAGCAAAATCAAATACAAGAACTACAACTCTTGGGCTACCAGATAGCTTAGGCAGAGAGTGGTGCCTGGGGTTCAATTCCCAGGGTTCCATGCTGGCAGCACCGCAGGGGAGTGCTGAGAAGGTGAAGGTGATTGAGACTGGGTATTGGGGTGTGCGCCTGTAATTCCAGTGCTTGGGAGGTTGAAAACATGAGGATCACTATGAGTTAGTGAGACCCTGTAGACCCTGTATCATTAACTGGCATGCTTATACCACTTCTGTTTATTTGAAAATTTAAAAGAAAAGGAACTCATTCATGAAAGAGTTGTCATTAGGGGTTAGGGGAGGTGAGAACAGGGATTGACTGCTGGATGTCCTTAGAAAGAAGTGAAGGAGACACCAAGAATGCACAGAAAAGAGGCCAAGTGAGGACACGGTGGGAAAGGACACAGGCCTCGCCAGAAACCAACCCTGCCAACGTCTTATTCTTAGCTTTTTCAGCCTCTAGGACTTGCAGAAAATAGATATTTGCTGTCTGTCATTCAGCCTGTGATATTTTACTCTGCTGTTCCTAGCAGAGTCACACATATTACCTGGGGAGCAAGTGTAAGAAGAAGAGAATAGAGGTATTGGCTGGGGATCCTCAGAAGTGCTGATGTTTAGTGGCCAAAGAGAACAAGAGAAAACAGCAAACAAAGCCAAAAGCTTCACGGGAAACTTTTGCTTATGACAGAAAGGGACATAAAAGCTAAGAGCAGAAAGTGTTTTAGTAGAGGCAGGACAGCTGAGCCAAATGCTGGGCTAGATCAAGGATGCTGGTGATGCAAGGGCTGACAGTGGCATCCAGAGCAGGGTCTGAGCTGGATGGTGAAATGTGCTCAAAGCGAAGTTATTAATAAAACCAAAACCAATTTGAGAAACAACCTATTATTTTTATACATAACAGATAATATTGGTAACATTAAAAGCTCTTCTGTAATTTAATAAAAGAATGAGGGTAAAATGGGCAAAGAGGATACAACAAAGAAAATCTTAGGAAATTTGTGATGCCCACACTCAGAAATGTCATACTTAGTGTCACTGACTCACTGAAACATCAACAACCACTGTGTCCTGCCCTTAGATTGTGAAATAATTAAACACTTCATATTTTTATGAGAGCAATGATATTCTCACATTATTGGTAAGATCTTATAAAAGGTAATTTAACATTACCCATCTAAATAAAATAGCTTGTGTCTTAAAATTGCTTCTCCATTAATTTTACTTCAAAAATGTTTTGCAGAAACACATATAAGTAACAAATCTGTGTCTTATTAAGTTTTTTTTTTTTTTGTCTTTTTGAGACAGGGTCTCACTATGCAGTTTAGGCTGGCCTTAAGCTCACTTTGTAGCTCAGGCTGGTCTTGAACTAAAAACAATCCTCCTGCCTCAGCCTCCTAAGTGCTGAGATACCAGGCATGAGCCACCATGCCAGGCTGTATCTTATTAAGTTAATGTAAACACTATTAAAATATGCAGTCCTGCTTCTGAGATAGTAAAATGTGAAAATGAGCACATTCTAGAATTGATGAGACATAATATTACAAATATGTTGATTGTAACATTGTTTAAAAATTTGTAAGTGATTGACAAAGTGGTGAATTTTAAGCTTGCATTAAAATAAAAAGTTAATGTAAGTGTACTTGAAATATGGCTACCACTGTTACCAAAAAATGAATTTAAAGAATGCAATGTGATAATTCTGTAGGACAAAAACTCATGAATGTATATATTTAAAGCTTAATTAGAAAAATGCTAGTAGAGAAAATACCAAACAGTTATATATTCTTGGGAAGGACTGGCATGAGGGGAAAAACAGCTTTTTTTTTTGCTTTATGTTTACATGGTTTTTAGTTTTAACAAAGACAAACTTGTTTTTGAAAAACAAAAGTTATATTTATATGTTAGCCCTAATAACTTGATTTAGGCGAAGTTAATTACATGGAAAGAAGTTAATAAAAGGGTTACATCCACCTAACCATTGTGGAATTAAGAGTATTTCATGTCCAGCAACAAGCCTTGTAAAAGTATAGATTTTGCTTTGATGTTTATTTCTGAATGAATTCAGGTATAGTTATGTTCTATAACTTGTACAACCTTAAGAGGGAGAATTACTTTACCCAGGATACTGTGGAAATGAGGTGGAAAATAAGGGTGTCATTAAAAGTTAGAATTGTAGAGTTTGGAAAATGCATAGACATTTCATGTATAATTAAACATGCAACTGTCATCCTTGAGTTGCAGAAATAGAATGCTTGAAATATGAGACATGGGATTTTTTGCAGGGTTGGGCCAGTAGACTTATATCCATGGAGCACAGGCATTGTACCCACTGAGATGGCTGAAACCATGTACTTGTCAGCTACAGCAAGTGCTTAATAGGGCAGATCAATTTTTATTAGTAACCAGGTGATAAATCAGTAATGGGAACTAATAACTCCAAAAATTAAAATAAAAACCCCAACATTTTTGTCACAACAAAGGTCAAGTATAAATGTCTACAGCCATCTTAGCTTAAGTTAGATACCAACATCTTCCTTAGTGGGAAGGGTTACATCTACCTAACCATTGTGGAATGTAAGATATGCGATAAACAGCATGCTATACAGTATTCTCTTAAACTTCCATTACTCCATGTGGGTCTAAATTCTTTCTACAAACTGTTTCCCCCCCCCCAATCACCCTACAGATCAAAGCATTATAAAAATGGGGAATAAAATGCCTTGCTATTCTTTGTCAGCAGGCTTTTTATTACATTGTCCTGCTACAATATTGTATATGGATGGATTTCTAAGTATCTATGTAAATATATATGTGTTCATTCCCATTTTAAAATTTTTGTCTTCTTCATATTCTGTATGGACTTAGAGTTTAGTATCTCAATTCTTGATGGAAAATACATGTTCCATGTTATGCCTATGATGTCTGATATTTAGACAAATAGTGGGAGTAAACTGAACTGCATATGTTGCAGGGTAATCATAAGCTTCTCTTCTGGAGGGTTAACAACCTAAGTTTACAGATCAAAAATTGGAGAAAAAGAAGGGCTGCAAGGTCAGCCAATACTTTGGCCCTAGCCTTCCCAGGTCAGTTAAGATTCAGGACATAGGAGAATTTGTACTGTAACATCGTGTGTCCCAAATTTTCTGATCAAAGAGATTATGGGGCCACAGAGGAATGCGATCAATAATGTATGGTGTGCCTAAGGAGAGTCACATGGAGAGAAAACTTTCAGGCTTCCACAGAGAGAAAATTGGTCAAGCAATGGCTGTGACTCATCCACGTGGCTGACACTGACAAAGGATGTACAAAGTGCAGTACAGGGTTACAGGATAAACCTTGAGGGTATCTGACTGACCTTATCTGATACAAAAGTTACATTTCTTGTTATATGGGTCTTGCTTTAAATTGGTCAGAAAAATGGAGGTATATAAAGTCATATTAATATACTGAGCTGTGAATGGCTCAAGTCAACAACTTCTGAGGATAATCCACTTCTATTTTGGACTGCTGATCTGCGTTGGATTTTTTTTTTTTTTTTTGAGAACTAGCATTTAATCATTTATTACAGATGGGCAAGATAAAGACACTCTGCATTTCTTCTGCCCCTTGCCCAGCAGTAGGGGTGATTAGTCTCTCCGCAGGTTCTTGAGCCGCTCCTCAAGGTCCGCATCTGTATCAGCAAGGGTTGAGGCTGCAGCCTCTGCCTTCTTCCTACCAGCAGCCACACTGAGTGAGCCTCCCGTGGCGGAGAGATTCGATAGCTCGTCTGTCAGGCTCAGTCCCAGCTCATCTAGGACCTGGGACACTACAGCATCGCTCTCTTCTTCATCTTCCTCATCTCTCATGGCATCATCAATGGCATCATTCATCACCTCCTTCTTCAGGTCCATGATCTCTGCCTGCCGTTCAAACTCCATCATGATCTTCTGGATCTGGGGCAATTTCAGCTGTCTGTTCATGGTACCCATGGCCTTGGTGACACCCTTCATGGCTTGTGCCATGGAGTTGTTGGACTTCAGTGTCTGTATCTCTAAGGACACAGCCTGGATGTTTGCCCGCATCAATACAAACTTGGGAACATAGCGCCGGGTACATACTAGGTCTTTTGCCATGATGCGCACGGCATCCATCTGCCCTTGCTTGGCCATCTTTTTGATGTCTGCAATTATTTTCTTCTCCTGAGTCTCCAGCTTCTGTTGTTCCCGATCTAGTTCACGCATGGCACGGTTTAGAGCCCGCTGGTTCTGGCGCAGTAGCTCCTCTGAAGTCTTCTGGCGCCCAAACAACAACTCCATGGTGGTCAAGAATCCAATGGCAGGCCGGAGCTGGCACGGCGGCTCACTTCCGCTTCCGGGTCACGCTCCCCTCGCTTGGATCCCCGGCGTACCCACTAACCGGGTGCCCCTTGCTCCTGTTGCCTCCGCTACCGCCGCCGTTTCCGGATCCTGTGTGGGACTGTTTTATTAAAAAAATATATAAGCTATTCCTGTTTTGAAAATCTGTAACGTATGTATTGTTGTATGTTACCCTGTCTATGCCATTTTATCTATGTTTTTTTGCTTCTATTTTTCACTCTTCAAGTTAAAATACAAATTAAAAAAATGCCTTACTAATTCTAGCCTTTAAAGACACGCTTTCTAAATCCGTAAGATTTTAGAAAACAGAATACGAGGCAAGAAAATTACTAAAGGAAGATTTCAAAAGTATAGTAACCAACTGTAAAAAGTATTTTCACCTTAGTTGAGTTTTGAGTATGAAATGATTATTAGAGGATATTGAAGGATTATTAGTTTTATTAGGACACTAAGATTCTGTTTATGTTAGAAAACATTTTCTAGCAATGTATGCGCAAGTATTTAGGGATGAAATGTCATGTCTTCAATGTACTTTAAAGAGGTAATCAAAATATGATGCTTAAATTATTATTAGTGAAAGAATTGCCATTAATCTGTCTCAAAATACTTCCCCCACTTTGAATATATTTATACTAATCATTCTTGCCATTTTCTGAAGCAGTCCCAGAAGTTTAGTGTTATGGTTTGTGTCTAGTTGTCTCCCTAAAGTCTCATATAGTCATGGGTCAGGGACATCTAGAGTTTGTGATTAATTTACGATCTACTGGGATTATGGGTTTTAGTACTGCTGGGATTATGGGTGTGTGTGCTTCCCCCAGCCTGGGGCAGAGCCAGAATGTAATATAAGAGAGACAGAGACAGACTTTCTCTCTCTTTACCATTGTTGTTGTTCTGCTACCATGAAAGGCTGCTCTCTGCCATGTGCCACTCTACCTTGGAGCCAGCTGAATACTACTGAAACCTCCAGTAACTGTGAGCTAAATAAACCTTTCCTTCCTTCATTTTGGGTGTCAGGTATTTGTCCCAGCAACAAGAGAACAGTAACTGAGACATTTAGTTTGCTGAACATCTTTAGAAGGTTTGATCATAGATCCTGTGAATGCTGTTGCCAAGAGCCAGGATCTGGCGCTGGGATTTTTTTTTTTTTTTTTGTCTCTTTTCGAAGTTGAGATGACCATGAAGATAAACATTTTGAAGTCGTTCAGGACACCAAGGCAGCCTCACATCACAACTAAAAACTGAAGAGGCTTCCAGAACTGAAGCAAAAAGTGGTACGACCCAGTATCCCCGTGTTTGAAATGAGAGGGGAGTATTTCGAAAAGGATTAATGCCAACATGTCTTTTACTGTAGTATTTTTTATAAACATTTACTGTAGCTTTTGATCATACCTTATATATCAGTAAAAGACAGTGATTAAGCTACCATGTCAAAATATGAATGTTAAATCAAGGTGATATATACACGATTTTTTAATACACTTTTCTATTTTTATGGTCATTTAAATTATAGAGCAGTATTGTAGACAATTGTTAGATATCAAAAACCAATTCGAGCTCACAATGCTTAGTCACTTCACTTCAGGGAGATTTAAATTATTTAGAATAGATTGGTTGTTTTTTGTCCTTTTTGGTGCCGACATGCTATAGAACAGACTAACACTAACCCCGATGCCAACGGAGGCCAAGCAGGAAAATTCAGTCCAGAACTGGCGCGGTGCTCGCCGCCCTGAACCAGGCGCCTGTCCCAATGAATACTGTCTTCAGAAAATGCGGGTTCTGTCACCCCGCCTTTTTCAGGACGAGGGAAAACATCTCTGTGTGAAAGACCACATCCTTAAGTGCTAAGAAAGGACCCTAAGCCCGGACGCTACACCCTCTCGGGGTATTTGTCCCAGCAACAAGAGAACAGTAACTGAGACATTTAGTCACCTTCAGGCCTCAAGTTCACCTCCAGAACTTGAGCTCCCTGAAGCTACAGCCAGGACAACTGCGCGAATGATTTTCCTCCAGCCGGAAGCGGGGAACGCCGGCCGGAAGTTCCGCCTACGTGCCTGAGCGCTTCCTGTTTGGTAACTAAGGACGCGCGGCGGTTGCTAGGGCTTTGGTGGCAACTTTGCGGGCGCCTCCACCAGCCTCGGGTGTCCCCTACCAGCCGTGAAGGCGGCTTTTGTCCTGCTCTCCCTCCAGCGTTCTGCACCCGGGTGCCATGAGCAGCGAGTTCCTGGCGGAGCTGCGCTGGGAGAACGGCTTTGCCCTCCCGGTGGCGAACGAAGGCAACAAGCAGCTGGAAGATCAGGTAAAGAAGACCTGGAGGAGGAAGAGAGGATCTGCCGAAGGGGTTTTCTGGCTAGCAGCCCCGCCGCGATCTGCCGAAGGGGTTTTCTGGCTAGCAGCCCCGCCGCTCCCTTTCATTTTGTCCTTCCCTCACCTCATCTTTTATTCTAAGGCTTCTCTGACCCAAGACCTTCCCCTGCCTGCCCATTTGAGCAATTGTTAAGCATTTAAAAATGTTTGTTGTAACAGTCGTTGATATTCAGAATTCTAAAATATGGATCCTTATTCTCCTCTTTTTACTTGTTCCACCTACTCCCCTCTACCACCTGGTCTGGAAAGGAAAGGCTGCCATATTTGCTTCTTTTTGAAATTAAGCACTTTTGGAAAGGGATTTTGGCCGTTTGTGAGCAACAGTTATTTGTTTATGTTTGTAAGTGAAATGCGTACTCTTTGATATTTTTTGGTGAGTTTCTGAAAGCTGAAAGTGACTTGATATGTTTTTTAGAGGGTCATTCAAGCAAGAACATAAACTGCAGTTTAGAACCTTCTGAGTGAGGATCAAGTTGTCACAGGTTGACAAAATATTTTATGTTGTAAGGATATAGTTACATCAGCTACCACAGTTCATGGCACTTGGATTTTACCTCAAGAACTGGCCATTCAGGTCAATGTACATTATAAAGCTTCTCAACTCTGCATTTTCAAACTTGTTCAAACTTCCCCAGCACACTAGTTCCAAAGTGATCTAGTCATAGGCACAGTCAGAGCAAATGCCCTACTTCTTGGTGCCAACTTTTGTACTTTCTATTATTGTTGCAAAATACCTGTGAGTAACAATTTAAAGAAGGAAGGTTTACTTTGGCTTATGGTTTTCAGTCTGTGGTCAGCTGGCCCCATGCTTTTAGGACAGTAGTGAGGCAGAAACATGATGGCAGAAGAATGTGGAGGAGGAAAGCCAAGGTCCTCATGGAGGACAGGAAGAAGGAGGGGTGGGGTGGGGTGGGGTGGGATGTGAGGAGGAAGACAGAGGAGACAGAGAGACAGGGAAAGGGGTCAGGGTCTCCATGGAGCCTAAAAAGGTACATGCTCGTTCACCTATTTCTTCTAACAAAGACTCAGCTCCTAATAGCTCCTTTAGCCATAAATTTGCCAATGGACTAATCCAGTGATGAGGCAGTATCCTCACGATCCAATCATGGAGGCCCCACTTATGAACACTGCTACACTGGGGGGGATCAAGCCTTTGACACATGAGCTTTCAGGGGAACATTTCAGAGACAAACAATAACACCCATTTGAAGAAAGCAATATAAAAGGACTGCTTTATATCCAGACCCATGGGAAGCATCACATTCTTATGTAGAGAAAATATATACCCTTACTATTAAGTTACAGAAATCAGTAAGTTAATAACTCTTCAAAGTAAACAAAAGAGGGATTCAAATCTCAAAGCTGAAATAAATGAAACACTGAATATAAAAATATATATGTAAATTCTGTGTGATAGATATTATGTCATAATGCTAAAAGTTGATATTTAATATAATTCATAAGTTTAGTAAAATGTAGGACATAAATAATTAGTACTTTTCCCTAGATAAAAATTTTAGTATTTTCTTTCACATTTGAGTGGACTTTTTTACCCTTGGGAGTTACCTGTAACTTTGAAAGTGTTTTAGTATGAAGAAATATAGTTTTGCTTTATTGAGTTTTTATACTGACTGCTTTGAGTAGTGGCATCGTGGCATCTTCTAATGGTTTTCAGAAACTGTCTTGCAATCTCCCAGAGGTTTATATTGTTTTTTGCACTCCAGATTTTTTTTTTTTTTTTTTTTTTTTTTTTTTTTTTTTTTTTTTTTTTTTTTTTTGAGGAACCGAGGATTTGAACTCAGGCTCTTGCACTTGCCAGGGAAGTCCTTATTCCACTGAGCCATCTCCCTGGTCCCGTATGTTGTTTTTTAATGGTAATACTGTTTTGTTTTTGCTAGGGGTTCAAGTCAAGGACAAAAATATAGTAAGGAATGGATTTGTAATCACTTGAGAGCTAGTTTGTTAAGCTTAATATAACTTTATGAATTTGGAAAAGGAGTTGAGGGAAAAGAGATGACACCTGATACACAGCCACTACTAGAATCTGCGGTTCCCGCCCTTTCCCTCCGTGCACTCCCATCTCTCCCTCCTCTCTCTCTGCCTTGCTAGTACACTCTTATTCATGCAAGCCATCTTGTGATTTACTTAAGGGAAAGAATCTCATTTTCCCTGTGAAAGTATAGTACTGTATGAAAAAAATATATTTTAGCAGTGGATCCTACTAAGGCTGCATTCTAAGAGTGTGTTCAGTTTTGTGTTACTTTCTCATAGTATTCTCCAACTGATAACACTGTTTTACATTGAAAGGGTAGTTTTGAGGTTCCTATGGACGTATAAATAATCACAATTACATGATGGAAGGTTTATGTCCTTTCTGAACTCATAGGGTGATGGTTCTGGAGGTAATTAGGACTTTGGGATGTAATTAAAGAATTAGATAATGGGACTCAAGCCCTTCCAAATGAGCACAGTGCATGTAATAGAAGACTTAAGAAACAAATGATTTTTCCTGCCATGAAGGCTGTTGTCTGTAAACTACAAAGAGGGCCTGGCCAGAAATTGGAGCTATGGGCACTTGGATCTTGAAATCCTCAGTCCTTAAAATTGTGACAAATAAATTTCTGTTCTTTAAGCCACCAAACTTGTGGTATTTTTATTATAATATCTTAAATGTACTGTAGCAGAACATTTAATTTTCTTTTGATTTTTTAGGTCCTTTGATATGGTAAAATTTAATGGGGCTTGGGTTGATCACAGTATTTATTATTTATAGTTATTAAAGCTGCAGAATGAAAAATCAAGCTTGCAAGATCAGCTGCGTGACTATGAAGATCGAATTAATGCAATGAATTCTCACATGAAAAATGTTAAGCAAGAATTATCATTCACACAGGTATGGCAGTATTGAAATTGATGTTGATTATATCCATGTAGCCATGAAACATTTCACAGTCTGTGATTTTTTGCTAGAGATATAATAGAAAGCTAGCATAACCTAGCTGTTGCAAATATAACCATGGATGCCAAAGTAGATAGAAAAAAGGTTTAAGGAACAAATTACTGCTATCATTTTTTAAACAAAAACTATATTAAAGGAGAAATCATCCAAACAATCTTATATAATAATAAGCAACAGGTTTATGTAAGAAGGATACAGTCATGGCCATGAGAAATGATAGCTACAAGCAGAAACAGAGCGAGTACAATGCAGAATAGATTTTTATCTTCTTTTCAGGTTTTTAGAACCACCCATTGTGCACACTGTGGTAGCCTTTATGGCTACAAGGTATTTTAGTTTAGTTTAAAAATTGAAATTTTTAAAGATTATTGTGAGACTAAAAAGTTAAATTATCTTGTAAATTATTTAAGATAACCTGAGAATACATTCTAGATATAGCACTAATATAGCTAAAACTTGAAGTACTGAAATAAGCTTTTGTTTTAAGAATAATCTGCTTAAGGGCTGGCCAATTAGCTCAGTACCTGCTTAGGTAGACATAGGGACAGGGGTTCAAGCCCCAGCCTGCCCACAGGTATGCTGAGATGGTGATTGAGACTGGGCATGGTGACGTGTGCCTATAGTCCCAGCACTTGGGAGACTCAAAAGCAGGAAGGGTCACTACAAATCCGATCTGTGTAGTGAGGCCCTGTAGACCCTGTACTAAGTAAAAAAAAAAAAGAATCTGCTTAAGTGTAGAGGTTTACTTCCCGATGATGCCCAGAAAACCAGATAACTTGATAAATCAGCATTAGAGTTCCTCGTGAATTTAAAAAAAGCTCATCTATTTTTTTGAGAAAAAACTACAAATCTTAAAAATGAATAAAGCCATGCATGCCTTTAAAAATCAATCTATACTCAATGTATATTTAATAGTTTGAAAATCTTATTAGAAAGTTACATATTTAGTAAATGCTGGAAAATAATACTCCTGAGTCTTTAATACTTTTTTTTTATTTCCTTTTTTTTTTATTTTTTATTTTTTGGCGGAACTGGGGATTGAACTTGTGCCCTTGTGCTTGCCAGGGAAGCGCTTATTCCACTGAGCCATCTCACCAGCCCCAATACTTTTTTTAGTAATGGCAAAACTATTTGGAGGGTTGGCCTGATAACTCCATGGATTAAAGTGCCTGCTTAGGTAGATGCAGGGGCTGGCCCTGCCCCTGGGGCATGTGAGACTGTGATTGAGACTGGGTTTGGTAGTACCCCTGTAATCCCAGCACTTGGGAGGTTAAAAATAGGAGAATCACTATGTATCCTGTCTATGCAGTGAGACCCTGAGCACCTTGCCCAGACCCTGCCCTAATACAGAAAAATAGAATAAGTATATTAAAAAAAAAAATCCCAAAACTATTTGGAACAGGGCCGGATATATATAGCTCAGTGGCATAAGTGCTTGCCTGGCAAGTGCAAGGTCCTGAGTTCCTATAGAATAAAACAGCAACAACAACAAAACTCAACTAGCACTGAGCAGATGGCTCAGCAGTCTAAGTGTCTGCCTGGCAAGTACAAGGACCTGGGTTCAATCCCTGGTACCAAATGGTATTCCAGCCCCGTCACACCTGTAATCCCAGTGCTGGGGAGGTTAAGACAGGAGCTGTGAAGTGAGACCCTGTATCAAATAAATAAATAAACAATAAATAAATAAGATAAATTGAAAAACCCCTGTTTGGAACAGTAGTTTTTCTCAAGTTATTAAACTAGTGACTTGGGGACTTGAAAGAATCACTGTATTTTTTTGTGGTTTTTTTTTTTTTTTTTTTTTTTTTTTTTTGGTGGAACCAGGGATTTGAACTCAGGCCCTTGCACTTGCCAGAGAAGTACTTATTCCACTGAGCCATCTCCCCAGGCCCAAGAATCACTGTAGGTGTATCTCAGTACCAGTAAACCTGAATATACAAGCCTGGATTAAGTAGAGACAAAAGGTAACATACTTTGTGCTACAGTAGCAGCTCTAATACTACTAGTATAAAATTAATACTGAGAGTGTTAACTTGGGGGCACTATAAGACTTATCAAGAAATTTTTATTCGATAAAAAACAAAGGTAAAATTGTCTACTAGTATAGTCCTAAGAAATATTTACCACGGTCAGTTTTCAGGTAATTATTTCAAAATTGTCTGTTAATTAAAATGTGTGATCAACAGTGTGTGTTCCTTTTCCCAATTACATTTAATTGATTGTTCCTTACTTGTAGTAAACAATGAATTATCGTTTTCAGGCCTCACCAGATAAACTTCGTGTTCTTTAGTTTTTCTACACCAACCTCGTATCTGAAGACTGCGGATGCCAGTTCTCTGGGCAAGGTGGGGGCCAACTTTCTTACCAAGAAAGTAAGCAATGTCAGCCACACCGTGGTCACTGTCCAGGGTGAAGGTGTCATCCCTGTGGAGCTAATGGCACTTAATCTATGCGTCTTGGTGAACTTTTTGGTGCCTAATGGGCTAATACAAGTATTTCATAATAACAGTTTTAAAGCTTTCGTTTTTGTATTTTTCTGTAGTCCCTTTACAAAGCAAGGGAGAATGAGATTGAAAGTGAAGAGCACTTTAAGGCCATTGCCGAAAGAGAACTGGGACGAGTGAAGAACGAAATTCAGCGACTAGAAAATGAGATAGCTTCTGTACGAGAGCGGAAAACTGACAAGGAAGTACGTGATGGGAAGCTTCACACGACTGTACCTCTTGTGTGACATGTACCTGTACCTCTTTTTTTTTTCTGTATAGGAGGCGTTCATTAGTTTCTTGACATTTACTTAAGTTGTTTTCTTGGAGGATGAAATGACACTGAGTTGTGATTTGAATGAAACAATGTTAAAATACCACATTCTCCCCCATTATTCATTCATCATTTATTTTCTGAGACTTACTACGTTTAAAGTATCATGCTGGCCACCTGTTATAAAATACTAGGCCTAGTTTAAATGTGTTATATTCCTACCAGCAAAATCAAATTTAGTTTTGCAATTCATTTAAAATTTCTACATTTCATCTTAATTTATGAGCTTTGTGGCTTTAAATTACTTTAACCTATTTCTCATTCTTTACTTTTCAGTTACTTGATTTGGGTGCTCTCTACAAATGAATATTCTTCTCTTTACATAGGCATGTACACATAACTGCACATACAGAAGTATATAGATTTATGTATGTGCATATTTTGTAATAATGCCATGTAATATTTATATATGCAATAATTGCATACCTATTAATTTGTATTTGTTTATATATTCTTTTATGAATCTAGATTCAGTAAGTGACTAAATTTATAGAAATATTTTTGTTTCTTTCACTACTGTAAAATTAGAAGTGCTCCCAAAGTTTCTGTACATGATACCTCTTAAAAGGTGCAAATAGGATTAGAAATGGGACTAAGGGAAAGGAACCTGATGTGAGTTGTAGCATCTTGAGGCTATTATTCTAACTAAGATTACACACACACACACACACACACACACACACACACACACGCATTTGGGGTGGCTTTAGTGGAATAACAGATTGTTTTAAAAGTTTAAAGCCTTTTAAAGAAAATTTCTATTCAGTGCTATTTTCAACTTTGTGTGTTCAAGTCTTTATTTTACAATTAAGAAATGAAAAAGCAAGGATAATAGTGACATCATGAGAAACATGATGCTATAAACATCTGAAGGCAGGGAAGAATTTCTTCTGAATATGTTGTTTAGTCTGTAATGTTACGTTTTCTTAGGGTTTGTGTAGTAAATGATGTTTTGCAATTTTTCTTTTCTCTCACATTTCTTGGGAATTAGAACGGCATATTCAAGGCCACTCAAACGTTGGATGGCTTGAAATGTCAGATGAACTGGGATCAGCAAGCATTGGAGGCATGGTTAGAAGAATCAGCTCATAAAGACAGTGATGCCCTCACTCTTCAGAAATATGCCCAGCAAGATGATAATAAAATCAGGGTGAGAAATGATACATCGGAATCACTATGCTGATTTAGGAGGATTTTTGGAAGCATTTCAAAAAGAAAGTCTTTTTAAAAAAATCATTTAATTAATTAATTAATTAATTTGGTACAGAGTTTTGCTGTGCAGCTTAGACTCATAGTGATCCTTCTGTCTCAGCCTCCGTGGCACTAGGATTGCAGGTGTGCACCAACATGCCTTGTTTTCGTGGCCAGCTTGGCTCAGGGCTGGCATGGCATGCGGTACTGGGGAATGAACCCAGGTGCTTATGCTTGCCAAGCAGGCGCTTAGAGAGCTGACTTATCTCCCCAGCCCTGGAGAAGAAAAAGTCTTGTGCTAGCACAATTCATTGACATTTTAGCTATTTTGTTTAAATTTTAGTTTGAGTATAACATACAGTATTTGCTGATTTGAGACTATAGTGCTGTTGAGTGATGCTATAACCATTCCTTTTTAAAAAGTTTTTATTGCTATAACCATTCCTGAAGGTCCACTGACATCTGGTGGTGCTAGCAGAGTTAGTATATGAAACCTGCTATTTCCTGGGAGATTTAACACCAGATATATTATTGTAGGTATTTCAAAATGACACATTCCTCTTTTTTCTAATTTCCTTTAGAAAATATTAAAATCATTTTAAAAACAGTGAGGTGTTCTTGTAGTTATGTGACAACAGATTAGCCGTTTAGGATTAAAAGCAAAGAAAAATGTTATTTTACAGTTGTTTTACATATAAATATGTACAATAATGATAGTATTAGGTATGGTATCTAATAGCTTTTAAGTTATAAATAATAACTAAATGTTTTTCCTGTGACCATATCGTAGGTGCTGACCCTGAAGTTAGAAAAACTGACCTTGGAACGTAATCAGAAGCGAAAGCTTCTTGATAATGAGCTTACCGAGACTCTCAGTGGCCAGGTTGGTTCATGAAGTTTTTAGTTCTTAATTTTCAGGTTGATGCTCATAAAAGCACTAAAGTTCTCAGAAATGTTGTTTGCTCTCTGTTTGACAGCTGGAGCTGGATAAAGCAGCACAAGATTTTCGCAAGATTCATAATGAAAGACAAGCGCTCATTGAGCAGTGGGAGAACACGATAGAGCAGATGCAGAAGAGGGATCGGGACATAGACGACTGTGCCCTGGTGAGGTGATTTGTTCCTGTCATGTTGAGAGCTATTTGCCTCTTTGGTGTTTAACTCATTCTTCCAAATGTAAATCACTCTGATGGCTGAAAAAAGTCACTTTTGAAGAAGACTTTAACAGTTTTGGTAAATCTTTTGCAAAGCTGACCCTATATCCATTTAGACAAGTGGTTTTAGGAACTATTTGCCTACAGTATTAGGGCAGTCAAAGACTGGATCCTGTCAACTGTTAATTGTGAAGCAAATATTACTGTAAATCCAGTGTGTTGTCAGTGGTGCCTGCGAGTCAACATATATGCGTAGGGAAATGGTCCCGGGAAGATAACCAAGAAACGAGGAGGGAGACTCAGACCAGGAACCAGGTGGCCAAAAACATTTTACTATGGAAGCAGGGACTCTGCTGATGCAGAAAATCCCAAGGGGAGGTGCAGAGTACACTGTTCATGCAGCCCTACTGTCGTCACTTGCTACTTTTAGGGGTGATGTGGCAGAATGGTTTTGGGAAACCATGAAGGAAAGAAATACTGGTGCGTGAAAGTGGAAGGGTTAGGAGGGATTGGGGTGAAGAGGTTGAAGAGGAAAGAAAGTGAGGAGATGTGTTAAATTCCATTTTGAATTTACTCCATGGAAAGGCAACCAGCCCCAGGTTATTGGGATCTCAGCACTCTAGTGGTTAGATATGGCTTACTTCTGATTATTTTATTATCAATATCTGCAAGAGACAGTATTTATTGAAAAATAAGGAATAACTCCTTAGGAGGGATAAGGGAAAACCAGTTTTACTAAGACGTCTCTTAAATCTTAATGATGATAGTGGTGTCTGTTTTTAAATTTCTTATCACTTTCAAATATCAAGCCCTGCTTCTCCTATGTACATTAAAAGTACCAAAGTTTTCTCTGTGTAAATCAAATGTATCAGTTGCAAGATTATTGATCCATAGTTAGACTTTTCATGCAAACTCACAACTGACTGACTGGGCCTGTTGATTTGGCAGAATACACCAATAATAGCTGTCTGGACACTTTTATAATGTTTCTTATTCTCAGTTCGACATCTATTTCCTAAGAACAAAACAAAATGTAACAAAACTTATCCCGGATTTAAGCATTTCTATGATGGTGCCACTTCTATGCCAACATGGTTCGACTGAATGCAGAACTGAGAAGAGATGTAAATCACCTCTTGTGAGTGAAGGGCAGCTCACTCCCACCACTAGAATATTTAGTCTGTGTAGGGAAGGTATAATTGCTCTACCATCTTAAAGTTTCTGGCTAGGACTAACATAAAATAGATGAACAGAAGAAAGCATACACACTTTATCTACATATCCTATGGGCTCTCAGAAGAAAAATGACAGTTCAAAGAAATAAGTGACTAGGCCTGAGTGCTTATATTTAAGTTTGAACAAAGAGTAGCAATAGCGCAAGAGTTGTTAGGAAGATAGGGAATATAATTTAACAAGATTTATTTGTACAGATTTCTACTGGTCTTGACTGCTTGACTCTGGTGATAAGAATGTTTTTTATCTTCTTGGCACTGGGAAGATACCTTTCAGGTAGGAGTTTAATCTCTTGTATTTTCAGGGAGAGAGAGGTCAGAGTGCCTTGCTTGAGATCTGCTATTTTTCAAGTGCTTTTAACTCACAGTGATCAACATGTGGAAATGGCATATTTGGGGATGTTATGTTTTAATCCTGTACCAGTGAAACGGTGCTTTTTTTTGGTTTTTCTTGCTTGAAAACAATGCTTGTCTTCCTCATGCCTTCTTGGAGAGCCTTTCCATATGATCCTGAAATTGGCTCCCTGAAAGAAACAGTACTTAGGAAAGGAAAAGATTTTTCTGCTGTGCTTCTATTCCATGGTAGAAATGTTGGGATACTACTTATAAGCATTAGTTATGTGAAAACTTAGCCATGAATAACACTTTTAAGAACTATGAATGTTGCAGTAGGTATTAAAGTATCTGCTCAAGTGGTAGAGAAATCAATATAATGCAAGAAACTTTAGAATGGTCATTGGAGGCTGGGGAGATGGCTCAGTAGAATAAGCACTTCCCTGGCAAGTGCAAGGGCCCGAGTTCAATCCCCAGTTCCCTCAGAAAAAAAAAAAAAAGAATCGCCATTCAAAATATTTAATATATATTAGAAGAGTTTGACATGCTTTTAGTTGAGTGAGCACAAATAACTATATGGATTCCTATCATTATCATTATAGACATATTGTTTTGTAGACAACATACAGGAATAGTACATTAAACAATTAAAAATGTGCTTTAAAAATATATCTCAGATATACATGCTGTCTCTGTTTCTTTTCTCTGTTACTTGTCTTTTGCTGGGACAAAATACCTGATACACAAAATTAAGAAAGGAAAGATTTATTTCACTCATAGGTTTCAGTCCATACTCGCTGAAGCAGTGGCTGTAGTGTGCAACAGCAGCAGAGGCAGAGGCAGAGAGCAAACTTTTCTTGTATTACTTTCAGGGCATCTGTCCTACACTGGCTGGAACACTCCCATCAATAATCCCAGGAGCACTCACACCCATAATCCCAGCTTTGGATCATGAATTAATCATAAACTGTAGAAGCCTACCTCCCATCATAGCATAAAGCTTTGGGGGACAAACCACAACACATACATTTAATAGGCTAATATGTATGATATTATAGCATTTAACAAAATTATTGATTTCAGAATTCATATTACTCCTCCAGTCTTCTAGGATGAATTGTTTGGTAAGTCACCTTTTGGGAAAATTTAGAAGAAATATATTTTAAAGTAATTTTCCCTATAATTTATCAAGTCTGTTGCTATCACATTACTTTAAAAACCTCATTTCATTGTATTTTTGTTTTATTTTATTGAAGAACAAATAGCAATGAGACAGTTTCAAATCAAATTAGTAGAACAGATTCAATAATTAATACATTGCATATTGTTTTTGTAGTGGTTTTTTGTTGTACAAGATGCATACATGATATTCTATTTACAAACAGTATTAGAGCAGATGCCTCTATTCAATGAATTAAGAGAATATAGCTGTATATCTATTTTTTTTCAAAGCTGAATTATAGTAAAGTTTCAATAATTAATACTTTTTACATTGTTAACTTCTTAGTGGTTATCCATAAGTGCAAACACTATTACTGCAAATCTTTCTTCTTAGAGAATTATGCAAAAGTACTGCATATTTATCCTAACTGTACTGTTTATACAAACACAGAATGGTCCTTCCTTCATATCCCCTTTTTTTTGCTTAGTCTTGTCCAGAGGTGCATATTCTATTGTCATTTAATTATCATAGGTGCTTGAATTCAGTGAAACAATCCAACACAGTCCAGCAGTCCACAATAATATTGGGTTATCCGAAGAAGTTGTTGACTAGAGCCATTTGCAGCTCAGGTTATTATTATGGTCTTATTTTATACACCTTGTTTTTATACTTTTCTGCTGGATGGTTAAGACCAAGATACAGCAAGACCTATAAGACAAAAATGTAACTTTTGTATCTGCTGAGGTCAGTCAAGTCCTCTCAGGGTTTATCCTGTAACCCTGTATCTCACTTTGTAGATCCTTTGTCAGTATCAGCCATATGGATGAGTCATGGCCATTGCCTGACCAATTTGCTTTCTGTGAAAGCCTGAGAGAAAGTTTTCTCTCCATGTGTCTCTTGTTAGGCTCACTATAAATCATCGATCACATGCCTCTGTGGCTTCATAATCTCCTTGATCAGAAAATTTGGTATACAATTGAGATCCATGATGTTACCGTACAGGTTCTCCTGTATCCTGACTTAACTGACTTTGAAAGGCTAGGGCCAAAATGTTGTCTGACCTTGCAGTCCTTCCATTTCACCAATTTTTTATCTGTGAACTTAGGTTGTTAACCCTCCAGAAGAGAAGCTGATTATTGCCCTGTAACATATGCAGTTCAGTTTACCCTATCTATCTGACTAAATTCTTTATAGTTGTTCTTATAACTTCCTGTTTGAGTTTCTTCTTTTGATTCCTTATACTAGGGAGACTATGTGATATTTGCACATGTGTGTCTGGTTTATTTCACTTATGAGTATATGATCAAGTGGCATCCACTTAAATACAAGTGCTTCAAGTTTATCATTCTTTATAGCTGAGTAATACTCAATTGTATAAAAATACCACATCTTTTTCAACCATTCCTCATGTGATGGGCATCTTGGTTCTTTCCAAGATTTGGCTATCATAAATTGTGCTGGTATAAACATAGGTATGCATATATCATTATGATATGATCTTTTCAGTTCCTCGGGAAATTCCCAGCAGGGGGATAGCTGGCTTGAATGGGATTTCAGTCCTAGTTTTTTGAGGAGTTTCCACACTGATCTCCACAATGGTTGCACCAGTCTACATTCCCACCAACTGTGGAAGTGTTCCCTTTTCCCCACAATTTCCCCTCTCCAACAATTGTTGTGGGTTGACTTCCTTATGATAGGCATTCTTTCTGGAGTGAGATGGTATCTCAGTGTTATTTTAACTTGCATTACATAGATGGCTGCTGATGTAGAGCATTTTTTCATATATTTATTCGCTTCTTTAGTTTCGTCCTCTGAGAAGTGTATATTCATCTCAGATGCCCATTTCTGGATTGGGTCTTTAAATTTGAGGGCTCTAGTGTGTCTTAGTTCTTTATAAATTCTGGAGAGCAGACCTTTGTCTGATTGCTTATTAGTTAAATTTGTGGGTTGCCTTTTCACTTTGTTGATAATTTCTTTTGACATGCAAAAACTTCTCAATAAGAGTTTGTCCCAGTTGTTAATTCTTTCAAGTGTTTCCTGGGCGAATACATGTTCATGAACTCTTTGCCTATGCCTGTGTCTTCAACAGTTCCTCCTACTTTCTCTTCTAGGAGATTCAGTGATTCTGTTTTAATGTTTAGATCTTTAATCCATTTTGACTTTAGCTTAATGCATGATGAGAAACCTGGGTCAAATTTTAGTTTTCGGAATGTAGAAGACCAGTTTTTCCAGCACCATTTGTTAAAGAGGCTATCTTTTTTCCAGTAAGCATGTTTGGCCCCTTAGTTGAAGATCAGGCAGCTGAGTGTGTTTGTAGAGGCCTCTACATCTTCTGATGTATTCCACTGATCCTCAGGTCTATTTCTTTGCCAATATCATGTTGATTTTATCACAGTAGCCTTGTAGTATAATTTCAAGTCAGGAATTGTGATGCCTCCTACTTTGTCTTTGTTGGCCAGGATTGCCTTTGGTATTTTAGATCTTTTCTGATTCCCAATAAATTTTAAGAATGATTTCTCTAGGTCTGGGAGGTATGTTGGTGGCAGTTTGTTAGGGATTGTCCTAAATCTGCAACAATTTTGGGAGTACAGCCATCTTCACAATGTTGGTTCTTCCTATCCAGGAGCAGGGAATATCTTTCCGTTTTCTGAAATCCACTATGATCTCTTTTCTTAGGGTACTGTAATTTTCCATGAAAAGATCTTTGACTTCCTTCTTAAGTGAATTCCAAGGTATTTCATTTTCTGCAGTGCTATTGTAAAATGTATTGTTTCTAGTTTCTCTCTCAGTGTTTGTTATCTATGTAGAGGAATGCTATTGAATTTGGGTATTGACTTTGTATCCTGCTATGCTACTGAGTTTGTGTATCAATTTTAGTACCTTCTTGGTGGAATATTTTGGGTCTTCCAAGTAAAGTATCATGTCATGTGCAAATAGTGATAATTTAACTTCTTCTATTTCTATTCTTATTCATTTTATTTCTCCCTCTTGTCTAATGGCTTTAGCTAACGATTCTAAAAATATATTAAATAGGAGAGATGATAGAAGACATCCTTCTCTTGTACCTGATCTAAGAGTGAAAGATTTCACTTTTCCCCATTTGGAATTATATTAGCTGTTGGGTTGTCGTAGATGGCTTTTATCAAATTGAGGTAGAGGCCTTCTATTCCAATTTTCTGTAGGACTTTGAACATGAATGAATGTTGGACTTTGTCAAAAGCTTTTTCTGCATCAATTGAGATGATTATGTGGTTTTTAGATTTCAGTCTATAAATATAGTATATTACATTTATAGATTTTTGAATATTGAACCATCCTTGCATCCCTGGGATGAATCCTACCTGATCATGGTGTATTATCTTGATGATTAGCTGTATTCTGTTTGCTAGGATTTTATTTAGGATTTTTGCCTCCATCTTCATAAGTGTGATTGCCCTGTAATTCTCTTTTTTAGTTGTGTCTTTCCCTGGTTTTGGAATCAGGATAATACTTGAGTCCCAAAATGATTTTGGGAGGACTGCTTCCTTTTTGAATTTCATTGAAGAATTTGAGGAGTGTAGGGATTATATCTTCTATAAATTTCTTGTAGAATTCAGCTGTGAATCCATCAGGACCTGGACTTTTCTTTGTCAGTAGGCTTTTTATCACGTTTCGTATTTCGTTGGCTGTTATTGGCTTATTGAGAGTTGTTATATCTTCTTGGTTCAGTTTTGGTAATTTGTACCTTTCTAGGAGTCTGTCCATTTCTTCTGTGTCTTCTGTTTTGTGATCGTAAAGTTTCTCAAAGTAGCTATTGATAATCTTCTGAATTTCCACTGGATTTGTGGTGATTTCACCCTTTTCATTCCTCATTGCTTGTATTTGAATTTTTCTTCCCCTTTTTGATGAGGTTAGCTAGGGGCTTATCAACTTTATTTAGTTTTTCAAAGAATCAGCTTTTTTTTTTTTTGTACACAGAGTCTCACTACGCAGCCTACATTCATAGTGATCCTCCTGCTTTCTGCCTCCCTAGTGCTGGGATTACAGGCGCGCGCCACCACGCCCGGACTAGAATCAGCTTTTTGAATCGTTGATTCTTTGAAGTGTTTTCTTCATCTCAATTGAATTGATTTCTGCTCTAATCTTTACGATTTCTTCCTGTCTTTGGGCTCTGGGTTTGGTTTGGTCTTCCTTTTCTAGATGTCAGAGGTGCAACATCAGGGTGTTTATTTGTTCTCGTTCTGTTTTCCTAATGTGTGAGTTCATAGCTATGATTTTCCCTCTGAGAACTGCTTTCACTGCACCCATAAATTTCGATAAGTTGTGGTTGAGTTTTCACTGAATTGTAGATATTGTTGAATTTCTTGTTTAATTTCCTCTGTGGCCCACTGATCGCTGAGTAGGATGTTGTTTAATTTCCATGTATTTAGCAAGGTTTTCTGGTTTCTTTTGTCATTTATTTCCAGTTTCTTGGCACTGTGGTTAGATAATATGCATGGTATAATTTTTGTTTTTTTGCATATACTTAAGCACAACCTGTGGACTAGTTGTGGCCTATTTTAGAAAATGTGCAACTGAAAAAAATGTGTATTCAGCTGTGGTTGGATGGAAAGCACTCCGTATATGTCCACCAGGTCCATTTGTTCCAAGGTCTGGTTCAGTTCTGCTACCTCTTTGCTAAGTTTTTGTCTGTTTGACCTATCTTTTTGAGATAAGGGGGTGTTTTGGTCTCCTGTTAAGATTGTGGTCTTGGATATTAGGTTTTTCATGTGCATCAAGATCTCTCTTATATAGTTCGGTTCTCCGAACTCATAAACTAGATATTTATGAGTGTTACCTCTTCCTCTTGAATTTTTCCCCTATCCAATATATAGTGGCCTTCTTTATTTCGTTTCATCATTCTTGGTTTAAAGTTGAGACTGTCTGAGAACAGAATTGCTACCCCTGCTTTTTTCTGAGGTGCTGGGGCATGTAGTATTGTTTTGCATCCTTTGACTTGCAGTCTATGAATATCTTTTTGAGTTAAGTGTGTTTCTTGTATACAGCATATTGTTGGATTTTGTTGCCTAATCCACTGTGCCAGTCTATTTCTCTTAATTGGTGAATTGAGCCCATTTACATTGATTGTTGTAATTTATGTGTGTTGACTTACGATTTTCATGTTATTTACCTGCTGTTATTTACTCCTTTTTGTCCTTTATCGAATTGTTTGCCCTATTTAATGGTTTCCTTCCATTCTCATTCGTGGAGTTCTGGTCATTGTGGTCCTTCTCTAGAACAGATTTCAGTAGCCTGTATAGGGATGGCTTTGTCATCATGAAATTCTTTAGTTGTTCTTTGTCATAGAAATATTTCACTTGTCCATCAAACTTAAAAGAGAGTTTTACAGGGTAGTCTGGGCTGGAATTTGTTTTCATAGAGGACTTGAAGTACTCTGCTTCATGCTCTCCTTGCTCTCATCATTTGTGAAGAGAAGTCAGCTGTAATTCTGATGGGTTTTCCTTTGAATGTAATCTACTTCTTCTCTCTAACAGCTTTCAGTATATTATTTTTGTGCTGGATTTCTGGGATCTTGACTATTATATGTGTCAGTGTGTTTTTAGTTGGGTTGATGTCATTTGGCGTTCTGTATGCTTTGTTTACCTGAATGTTAGATTGTTTGCTCATATTTGGGAAGTTTTCTGCTATTACTTGTTCACATATTCTTTTTATATTATTGGTACTGACTCTTTCTCATTGATGCCTATTAATCTCACACTGTTCATGTTGGCATCATCTTGTGGGTGACAGATTATTTTTTCCTTCATCTTCATTGTTTTATTTAAGAGATCCTTTCTCACCTTTTCACTAGCTGCACCAGTGCCTTCAAGATCTGATACTCTGCCTTCGCTTTCACTCAAACAGTTTTGTAGATTTGTGATTGAGATTTTAAGTTCTTCTATATCTCTTTGACTCTGCTTCATGTGATCTATCATTATTGTTCATTCCAGGAATCCATCATATTTCTAATTGCCTCTTTTATTTATCAATATCTTCTTTAGAGGTAGCTGTTAGTTCTTTTACTGCAGAGTTTTTTCCAAATTTGGTTTCTTCCATATATTTCCATTATTGAGTCTCTACTTCAGATGCTATGATTTCAAACAATTCTTTTTTTTTTTTCAGAAATTATTTTTGCTCTGCGTTCCTCTTTACCTTTCTTCTGTTGTTTCTTTGCTTGAGACACTGTTAATTCATATGTTTCTAGTGTGCTCTGCACTTGTTCTGGGTGGACATTGGGTTTCCCCCATATGTTTCTGGATTTGATTCATTACTTCAGATGCTATGTATTCACAAATTTCTTTTTTTATTTCAGGCGTTAATTCTGGTCTGAGTTCCTCTGTACCTTTCTGTTGTTGTTTCTTTGCTTCTGACTCTTGGTTCATTCATTTCAGCTGAGCTAGTGTCCTCTGCACTTATCATTCGTGGACTTGAATGGCCTGAGATTGCATTTTGCTCCTTGTCCTTGTCATTTTGTATAGCACTGACCTCTGACCTTCGGTGTAGAGCTTTTGTGCAGTTACAACCTTAGTGCATAATGAGATTTGGATGCTGATTTATTAAGTTTGAGATTACCCAGTTATGCCTGCCCTGCATCTAGCTGTTTTTAGCCATTAAGACTACTGAAAAGCCAAGGGAAGATACTGTATTCAGCTCCTTTTTGCTGCAGCCCTTCTGGCATAACTGTGAGTCTTTGATTGTCCTGTGTTGTTCCCCTAGCCCAGGGAACACCGGGGAGCACCAAAACTCTCCCACACATTCAACAGACCATGCTGGGCTGGATCAGGGGCTGGAAGAGTCACAAAAATTCTCACTCCTGGGGCGTGCTAGGGGGCAGGGGCTCCAGGAAGTCACAGGGCAGGCCAGGCTGTGGTGAGTTAGGGGCCCAAAGAGTCACAAAAATTCTCACCTGCTTGGAGGTCTTAGGGGCGCACACTCCGGAGGGTGTTGGCAGCCGGAGGCACACAGGGAAGCCAAATGTTCTCCCACACACTCACCAGGCTGGGCTTGGGTGGATCAGGACTAGAGAATCTGAGAAGTTCTCACTTGCTTGTTGGGCCTGGGAGCAGGGATTCCTTGTTTTGTTTTGTTTCCCAGCATTAAAAATCTTTTGAATTTCATCACAAATTGGCCTTAAATTCTACCTTTTCAGTCTCATACCCTTCATCTCTACCCTACTCTTTCTTAACACTGTATTCTTTCTCATACTTGCGCTTTAGCCACCCTGGAGCTAAAGTCCCTCAGACATCTCCATTCATTTTGTAAGCCCAACTTAGATGATGTTTCTTGGGCAATGTTTTCTATTTCCCTCTTGGGTGAAATTCATCATCCCTTTGTTACCAGAATTCTTTCTCCATATCTTATTATATATTGCATTTTTTGGCCATTAAGATTACTGAAAGGCCAAGGAAAGATATTCTTAATGAAACCAATAACTAAAATGTTATTTTTAAAAGACGAAAAATACTGATCTGTGAAATATTTGGAAATTCATTCAAACAAGTTGCTACATAAAAAGAAATGTGTAGTGCTGTTAAATTTTTTTTAAATGTTATCCTTCTGATTTTCTCATATCTTAAGTTTCAGATTGATGAAAGAAAGCATAGAGACCTTTAACAATGAATTTATAAATATTGGTATGGAGCATGTTGATATTTTATTCATATACAAATCCCTCTTTTAAAAGTGTTTTCTTAAGAATGTTAAATAAATATTGAATATAATAATGAAAAAAACAAAACCTAAATTCTTTTTCATTTTAGTTTGTTCATATTTAACAAATATTTAAGTAAATATATTTGTTTTCATTCCAGGCATTGAGAAGAGTAAAACATGAAATAAGAGAAAAAGAAATTTTGGTTAAAGAAAAGATGAAGTTTTTGGAAAATGAGATTGGGAATAACTCAGAATATGAGAAAAAAATTTCTGCTGCTGACCGTAAAGTTTTAAAATGTAGAACAGAATATCAAAATCATGAAACCATAAGAAGTCAGCTGAAAGATGAGGTATATCACAGTTGTCTGTGAGTTCATGGTGAATTATTATGAAAATAACGCAAAGCCTTTCCTAAAAGAACTGCCTTCTCCCTCTATTTTTTTTTTTAATTTCATAATTTAATTTAAGAATCTCTATAGTCAGAGCATCATTTTGTGTATGTCAACATATTACTGGTATTCTTATATAATGTTTTATGAGTACATATTAGTAATACAGTCATTAAAATTAGTAATGCAATAATGCAATTTAGTAAATTTTTGTATACTGGTAATTGCATATAACATATTTTGATTATTTTCATCTCTATTATTCCCTTCCCTGATGATCTCCCTTTATTTCCAGAAGTCTAGGGTTCTCTCTCTCTCTTCCTCCCTCCCTCATGCTCTTTTGTTTTTACATTGCTTATATAAGAGAGAACATGATATTTAATTGAGTCTGGCTTTTTTGCTTAGCATGATAGTTTTCAGTTCTATCCTTTTTCTAGCAATTGACATGATTTCATTATTTTTATGGCTGAATAATGTTCCATGGCATACTTTTTCTTTCCATTCATCTGTTGATAGCCATCTAGGCTGTGCCTACAGCTTAGCTACTGTGAAATGTGTGGTAACAAGTATGAATATGCACAGCTCACTACCATGTGTTGGGTGTAATTCTTCTGGATATATACTAAGGAGTGGTACAGGTGGATCAAATGGTATTTTTGTTCATAGTGTCTTGGGGACTTTTCCTACTGCTCCACATTTTTAAGTTGTGTCATCATTGTTATTGCTATTATATTATTGAGTTGTATGCATTCTTTATGTATTTTGGAGATTGATCTCTTATCAGACAGATAATTTGCAAATATTTTATCACACTACACTTGATCTTAGCCAAAAGGACAAGAAGCTTTGTCACACTCTGTATGTTGCCTTTTCATTTTGATTGTTCCTTTTGCTGAATAGAAACTTTTCAGTTGAACAGTCTCACTTGTTTATTGTTATTTTTGAGGTCTGTACCTTTTATGGGATCCCAAAAAAGTTATTGTGGACACCAGTATCAAGAACCTTTTCTGATATGTTTTCTTCTAGGAGTTTTGTGGTGTCAGAATTTACATTTAAGGTCTTTGGTCCATTTTTAATTGTTTTATATATGTAGAAAGAGAAAAGCCCTGTCATTATTTTGCATGTGGGTATTCATTATTACCAAAACTATTTATGAAAGAACCTACCCCTTCTCCACTGTGATTGCTTGGCATCTCTTTGACAATTAGTTGACTGTGTATGTATGGGTTTATATGTAGTCTCTCTATTCTGTTTCATTAGCCAGTGTATCTATTCTTATGCTAGTTGCATGTTGTTTTGGTTACGATAGCTTTGTGAAGTAGTTTGAAGTCAGGAAATATGATTACCCTGACTTTGTTTTCTTTTTTTTTGTGGTACCAGGGACTGAACTCAGGACACTGCACTTACCAGGCAGGAACTTATTCTACTGAGCTATCTCCCCAGCACAACTTTGTTTTCCTTGCTTCAGATTTCTTTAGCTCTTTTCAGCATTTTTTTTTTTTTTTTTTCTACTTTGGTGAAGAATCATTAGAATTTTGGTAGGGATTGTATTCAATCTACAGAGATTTTGGTGGCATGAGCATTTTGACAATATGATTTCTTCCAATCCATGAAGTGAGACACCTTTTCATTATGTATTAATTTATTTCATGAATATTTTTTCATTTTCAGTATAGATCTTTTATCTCCTAGTTTAACTTATACCTATGTGTTTTATTCTGTTTTTGTGCTATTATAAATGAATTTTTGAACTTTTTTATTAAAAAATTGAATGTTAGTGTATAAAAATGAACTAGTTTTTGTGTGTTGATTTTGTATCCTATGATTTCAGTAGATTTGTCCATTCTAATTTATTTGGGTGGAAAGTCAGTTTTTGTGAATATTCTTCCAGAGGAGAAAATTTATGACTTAGATTTATTTTAATAATTTTGATTAACTGTAAAATGTGTGTAAATAGGAGGCTATGTGTAGTCAGAAGAATGATGAGTTAGAATCTTTGGATATTTTTCCAAATTCAACTGAACTTCTCACGATTGTCCTGAACATTTTATACAAATATGTCAGTTTGTTTTGAATCTTGTGTTCTTGAGCCAATCTCCGGATACTGGACATGTCGCATTTAGTTTTTAATATATGTAGCTATTTTTAGTTTCTTTATATTGTAAAAGCCATTTAAAATTGATATGCCAATAAATAATAAGATCTGTAAATATTAATACAAAAGAGTTACTGTTTCTCTGGATGTAATATACGTTAAAACTTAAAGTGGGAAGATTAGAAATTCTCAGTAATGAAACTATACTGTGTAGAGTAAATATGTAACTTTTATCTGTTAACTAATAAACAGCTGGATTCTTTAAAAGCCACTGTGAATAGAACTGCCAGTGATTTAGAAGCCTTAAGGAAAAATATTTCCAAAATAAAGAAAGATAGTCTTGAAGAAAGAGAAAGGTAAGAAAAATTTATTTAAATAATTAGTTTTTTTATTAACCCTTGGAAGTTATTGTAATATGTAGGATTATGTCTTGTTAAATAATTGCAGCTTTATAAAGCTTCAAAATTTCCTGTCTGATTTAGGAAATCAGAAACTCAAGAGAAATATTTTTATAGTATATATCTATATCTATATCTATATCTATATCTATATATGAAAAAGCTTTATAGCAAATAGACTTATTAATATTGACATCTTATGATGAACTCTTATTTGTTTGCATTAAATAGCTTCTAGGCATGCTTTCTATCTTTTCCTTATCTAGGTTACAAAAACTCAAAAGTCATAATCAGATCATTAGAAAAAAATTGGATCATATAACTGAGAAAACCATGTCTGTGGAAGAGAAAGCTACCAATCTGGAAGATATGCTAAAGGAAGAGGAAAGGAGTGTGAAGGTAGAGTTTACATTTAATTTTTGAAACTTAGAGCAAGCTAGCCAGAAGTGAACTGGATTCCTGAAGGCCTAATTCATCAGCCCCTTCACTAGAGGACTAGAAAGTTTTCTAAGAGCTCCCTTGTATTTTTAGCATTTAACTGCTGTCTGTGCACTGTGCCCTGGGTTTTGTTCCTTTACAACGGTCGCAGTGTCTGTGTCCCTGCTACCCATGTATCTATTGCTATACCACACAGATATCTTGAAAACTGACCTTACTATAGAAATGATAACCACCTGATGATCATTTTATTTTATTTTATTTCATGATTAACTTCTGTTGTGGAAGGTTGAGGTAGAATAAGTTCCAGTCCAGCCTGGGGAACTCCATTGACTTAGCAAGACCCTATCTCAAAATCAACCAAAAAGGGCCTGTGGGTGTGTCGCTCAGTGTGAAGGCCCTGAGTTCAATCCCCAGTACCACCATATTCATTGTCTGTATTTCATCCATTGTGTCCTTACCATTTGGAACCACATTTTCACAAATGGACTCAAGTGTGTCACTTTACTAACTAGCCTGGCAGCCTGTTCTACCTTCAGCCCCGGTGGAATAGTACCATTAAAGCAAATTTTTAGGAAACTAGAAAAGGTTGTTTCTTTATTTTCTCTTTGAAAACTTTCAAGTGACTTCTACGTGTGACATATCATGGTAGGCAGTATATTTTGCTTTTACTCTATTTGGGGAGAGAGAGGAGGAAGAAGAAGGAGTAACTTCAGATGTGAACAAAATCCCCGAACATTTTATGAAGCTTATGTGAGTTATGCCTCTATTTTTATTTGGATAGAATTCAATTTCCTCAGAATGCTGTAAAATTCCTGAGTAATGAAGTCATGAAGCATTTTCTATCTATCTGAGTCCAAATCTTGCATTGCTTTAAAAGTTGTCTTTTTCTGAAGGCACTCTGGTCTGTGACACATGAGACAGGGCAGCATTAGAACTTACTGGAAACCAGTAAAGATTGAGAGTCACATCAAGTAGACTTTTTGATTAGAGAATAAAAGATTCTTAAGTCTTGAAAAAATGAGCTGAATTAGAAAAAAATATTGAGAGCTGGTACAGTGCTGGTACTGTATGTAGCAGGGTTGTGTTGTTGCTGTTGATTTTGTTTGAGTGGAAAAAGGTAAACCCTATCTTTTTTGGATAGACTCTTAACTTATGGCCAAACACTGACTGTACAACTGCTAGGCCATCTTGTAGAAGGTCTTAAACTCAGTGGCAATTATGTATTTCATGGAAGACAGTGATGCACCAAATACCAGAAAAATATCAGTCACAAACTTCTTTTGTTTGATGTTGAACTTCACTATTTGAGAAAGAAAAAATATGCTTCTTTGGGTGTCATAACTTAGAATTCAGTTATTTTAACATCTGAAATATTAACTGTCAATTGACTGGGGCAACTGGAAATCCAGAACATAGTAGTTGTGGAGCCTCTAGGTCAAGGCACATCTGCCTTGGGGGGAGGCAGTGGGAATTGGGGTTTGTCCCTCTTTTCCAGAAGGCTGCATGTGGTGCTGAGACCAACCAGAGGCAGAACGGGAGCGAAGAGTAGAGGCAGCAGGGTCCTGGGCCTGCCCATTGCAGCTGACGAAAGCTAAGAGTTAAATTTTCAGGACTTTGTGGTGGGCTGCTCACCACAGTTGCTATTAAAAAAATCATAGAACAAGTTCTATAGTGTGCCTGGGGAGAGTCACATGGAGAGAAGGCTTTCTCTCAGGTTCTCACAGAGAGCAAACTGGTCAGGCATTGGCCGTGACTCATCCACTTGGATGACACAGACAAAGGATCTACAGAATAATGTACAGGACTACAGGATAAACCCTGAGAGGACTTCACTGACCACATAAGAAACATAAAGTACCTGTATTGTTTGTTATATAAGTCTTGCTCTATCTAGGTCTTAACCATCCAGCAGAAAAGTATAAAAATGAAGTATACATCGCAGGGCCATGATATTGAGCTGAGCTGTAAATGGCTATGGTCGACAACTTCTTTGAATAACTCACTATTGTTGTGGAATGCTGGACTGTGTTGGATTGTGTTGTCAAGTTCAAGCACCTAAGTTAGTTGAATGACAATGGAGTGCCCACCTTTGACAGGTATAGACAAAGGAAGGGGTATAGAAAGAAAAAATCATGATATGTGTGTATAGACAGTACAGTTGGGATAGATAACACTGTGCTTCTACATAATCCTATGAGAGGCAAGATTTGCACTAATGATGGTTGGACAGGATATTATGTTGGCTTCTAGTACAATGGTCATCCACTAGGAAAATAATTATTGAATTTTTGATATAATTCAGGTATAAAAAATAAGATAAGTAAACAGCTACACTCTTAATTTACTGATAAGAGATATTTGCTATAATCATGTCTGTGGGTATAGTATCATGTATACACCTTGTACGATACCAAAACATTATGAAAACAGTTTGCAATATATTAATTTATCGAATCTGTCGTGTTAAGGTGTCTTGAAAGTGTCTGATTGATATTTGTACTTCAATAAAATAAAAAAAAATCATAGAACATAGGCTCACAATTTAATTATATGCAAAACAAAAGTAATAAAAGTGAAACATTTCATCATTTCTAGGTTAGTTCATACAGTTGACTACTGTCTGGGCTCTTAATGATGAAATGGTTTAATGTCTCTCATATCTGTGCATTGGAAATACTGCATAATGGTCTTTTCTTATGCACCTTTTCCCACTTCTGCCTTTAGCAGAATCATGTTAGTAGACTGAAGCTGGCCGTAGGGGGATTGTCTATACCATTCAGTTCATATTTTCTCCTTACCCTCTCAGCACTGGACAATTGATGGTTTAAACCTGATCGTCACTTGGTAGCACATCAAGGAAGATGGGGCATAGGTGATGTAATTTCTGCACCTGCAGGACTCTAGTCAACTTTGTGAAGTTTCAAGTGGTTTGTCTCAGTGGATTCTTCCTCCACCACTCCTCCAGGAACCAGCGGAGTGGCCTAGTTCTGAGCTAGGGAAATGGGGGATGGAAATAAGACAACAGTCGGTCAAGGTGTTGGATAGCTGAAATAGAAAACAACTACTGGGCCTGGGAGATGGCTCAGTAGAATAACCACTTCCCTGGCAAGTGCAAGGGCCTGAGTTCAATCCCTAGTTCCACCAAAAAGAAAAAAAGAAAAAAAAGAAAACAACTACTCCAGTCTGCTAGAATAGGCTACAAAACACATGGGAATTGGTTGAAATTGTGGCAAAGGGTCTATGTTATCAAGGGCTACAGTGTTGACAAGAAAGGCTTATTTGTTTATGAGTTCCTAAATTACAATGTTCATATAAATAAAACACTTTAAGATGCTATAATTTCTTTAAAAACTATAATCCTTATTGTCAGGAAGTGGAAGTTCAATTGAAGATAGTGAAAGATATGTTCTTTAAGAAAGTGCAGGAGTTACAGACTGAGAAGATGAAAGAGAAAGCTCTTGTATCGGAAATTGAAGGAACCCGTTCCACTCTGAAGCATCTCAACAATCAGTTACATAAATTGGATTTTGAAACCTTAAAACAGCAAGAAATTATGTATAGTCAGGTAGGTGTTACTCATGCAAGTATCTTCCATTCTGATTGTTGTGATATTCAAGATACCAGTATCTTAAGAAAACACAGATCTAAATCTTCTTTTGGAAATATAGACAGATGCTATGGGGGATATTGTTTTAGATCAGTAGAAAAAGGAGCCTTAAAAGCTGCTTGTTTCCTCTACTCCCTCATCTAATATATTCTTAGCTTCTCAAAATGCAAATGTTGAATTTTATTCTATTTTATTTTTGAATTTAGGACAGGGTATATAGGGTCTCACTATGTAGATCAGACTCAGTGATTTTCCTGTTTTCAGCCTCCCAAGTGCTGGGATTATAGGAGTAACCACGCCAAGTCTCAATCAATGGCTCAGTGCGTCCCGGGGCAGGGCTGACACAGCAGGCCTGGAGAACCCGGGCTGACACAGCAGGCCTGGAGAACCCTGGCTGCCACACTCTTCCAAAGCAAGCTCTTTAGTCCACTGAGCTATCTGGCTGGCCCTTAAATGTTGAATTTTAAAAACAATTCATTATGAGCCTTTCATAGCTATTTGTGACTTTTGGCACCTTTTAGAAATTGCATCCTCCAAAATCCACATCCATGTAAATTAGCAGATTTACTAAGGTTCTGTGACTGTCAGTAATTCACCATTAAATTCTTACTCTAAGGGGAGCAATGACAAATTGTTCTTCAACATCAGTGTGCATGATAGTGAGACAGAAATAATCTGAAAATATAATCAATCAGGGGATGTTTATCATAACAGAACCTTAGTAAATCTGCCAGATTTTCATAGATGTGGATTTTTGAAGGAATATTTTCTAAAAGACGCAAAAAAGAAAATATTTATTATTTTTTGCATTTGTGAATATATTATTAAATTGTCTGAACCTCCTTCCTGACTCTGTTTTGAAAACTGCCATAGGATTTTTACATTCAACAAGTAGAACGAAGAATGTCACGATTAAAAGGAGAAATTAATTCAGAAGAAAAGCAAGCTCTGGAAGCAAAAATTGTTGACCTTAAGAAATCACTGGAAGAGAAAAAATCTACATGTGACCTTTTGGAAACACAGATCAAGAAACTTCATGTAACTTAGCCAAAATACTTTTTTTCTTTTTATGTTTTTATAAAAAAAAACACACAGGGTAGTCCTAAGATTACTTTGCTTGGGGCAGTCTGTAGTGAGTATTGGATATAATGTTACCACTGACTAACTGTTTATGATCCACTCTGCATTCCATGTCTCTGCTGTGTTATTTTATTTAATTTTTATAAATTTCTTGTGAAGGAGATACTATATCATCTGTTTTATAGATTAAGCAATTGTCCAGTTATACAGCTAGCACAAGGAGAGGAGAGGTAAGCTTTGATCCCTGATCCACTTGACTTCAAAATATTCTTAAAAGAGGATGTGAGTAAGAACAGTTTCTGTCATGCTGAATATCATGACTGCCCCTTCTTTCATGAATATTGTGATTGTCCTTTCTTTCATGAGCTGTTGTTGTTATTCCACTAATGGCTCAGAATATTTCCAATAACTTTCAGTTAGAAAGGTGATAGTGCTCTCTGTCTTTAGGAATGTTATTATGTTTATTATAGTGGGATAAACCTATGTAAAAGTTTAACTAGGAATGTGATTTAGGGAGTGAGGGGCCTGGACCAGGTCAGGTGAAAACCTGGGAGGGCTTCCGAGGGTGGCAAGGGTAGGAAAGACTAGTGATGAGTGCCCTCTAGTGGTTATAAGTAGAATTTTCCTCAGTCTTGGCTGCAAAAGATGAAAAGGACCTGTCACTTTTTAGTTTTGGCATGTCAAAATTTTCGTTTGGCATAGTTTATAATTTGAATTTTTTAAAAAAATCTGCTTCTTTGATTTACTAGAAAAGAACGCAAGCTTTGGGATCAAATCGAACTTGTTTTGAAATTCAAGATTATATGACTGCTGCTGTGCATTTAAACTTCTACTCATGTGTTGTATGGAAAAGATTTAATGGTATTTCAGGGCATTTGGGAACAAGAAACAGTGTATATGTTACCACAGTTCTTTTAGTAGTTTACCATTAGTGGTGGTTTTTGATTTAGAACAATGAGAAGAATTGATACTATAGAAGAGGGATTTTTTTTTTTTTTTCCTTAATCTGAACGTGCCTGCATCATGTCTGTTTTGCTACAGAGAAGCTTTAAACCATGCTGGTTACCTTCTCTTTCATATAGATTGCTAGCACTTATACTTATCTCAACTCTGGTTTTACTAGAGAGATAAATTAATAGAAGGATTTTTAGATTTTTTTTGAGGCCTCAGGTTGCCTTCAGGGCAGGTCTGGTTTGGCTTGAGGATCTGGGGATCGAACCACAGAATCCTGAGCCTGACTGCTTTGTTTAAGCAGGCACTTAACAACTGAGCTAATGGGCAGGTCCCTGAGATAAATTAATAGAAATTGAAGTGAATTTAAAAAATACTAAACCTAGTTCACCCATTGAAAGTTTACTCTCTAGAGCAGCCAGCGATTGTAGGTACTTTTTATGCTCTTCCAATACCATGCTGTATTTTACTTACAAAACACTCAAGACTGACTCCCATAAACTGAAATACTGTATTTTTATCTCTTTTTGTTCCAAATTAATTTCATGAAATCACACCTTAACACCAATTTCGTTTTTCCTTTTAAAAATGCATTTAGTACAGGGTCTCACTACACAGATTGGACTCGTAGTGATCCTCCTCTTGGCAGCCTCCCAAGCACTGGGATTGCAGGCGGGAGCTACCATGCTCAGACTCAGTTGCTGTCTCAGCACACCCTGAGGGTGGGGCCAGCAAGGCGTGCCAGGGATGGAACCCTGGTCCTTGCGCCTGCCTAAGCAGGCACTTTAATCAGCTGAGCTATCTGGCCAGTTCTTGATTTCTCTTCTTACAGTCTTGACAGTGTATAAAACCAGTGTTTATTTTCATTGTTAAGAACATTTAGCATCAATTTTACAATCTCTAGAACTGTGCAATAGCTATTCTTTTAATTTACAGAATTGAGAGAGGGGCTCTAAGTGTCAAAGTATACATGTTGGATGTGATGTAGTAGATAGGCTCCAAAAATCTAAAAAGTTTAGAAAAAACTGTTTAAACATATAAGGTGCCTTGACTTATGAATTACATTCAGGGGTTAAGGAAAGAAATAGTACCCCCAAATTTATTAATACCAAGAGGTATACAAGTACCTTCCAATTGGCTGCAGTCTTAAGTACTGATACCTCAGAAAAGAATGCTAAGGAGAAAGGCAGAGAAATGGGGCCAGGGAGTGCCTGTGTGCATATGAGGGACTGGAAAGTGGGCTTAATTTGGGAAGCAGAAGAGGGGCAAGAGCACAAACTTCTTTCTGGGTTTTGAGTGGGAAGAGGCAAGTACATTTCTAGAATGCCAGAGAACTGGCGTCTGGTGTGCCTGATTATTTGTACATCCGGTGGGATTTGACTTCACCAACTCACTTCCCTCCAGAAACCTGTAATTCTGCCATTGCAGCTGGCAGGCTCACGCACTCCACTGTGCGGAGCATTGCTGTGCACGCCTTTCTACAGGGATTTCCCCAGTCTTCAGGCCAACTCAGGGAGGTAAGGGCTGCTCTCATCTCCCCCATGGAGATGAGGAAGCTGAGGAAGAGGAAGGTGCGTGGGAGTCTCCCCGGCTGAGATTAATCAAGGCTGCCGGGCCTGGTGTTCGCGCTGTTAGCCGGAGCCCTGCCTGTGCTTCCTGTAAGTTTTACATTTAGGACTCAAATAGAATCAAACAGTGAACTCCAGAAAGAGAGTGGTGAACCCTGTCGCAAAATAAAATGTACGAGCCCCCCTCATCAATGGTGAGCACCTGGTAATCTAGGTCAAAAGGAAACCCAGTGTCGTATTTCCTGGAATTACTGAAGGCCGACTGAACTCGAAACATCAATAGATAGTAAAATAAAAAAGTTTCTCTTTAAATATCCGTGTATATTATATAAAATGCTTAGCATGATGAAAGATTAAAATATTTGATGATTATAATATTAAAGCATATATAATTAAAACAAGATATATTATAGTTTGTACTTAAATTAGCTGTTATTATGTAATAATTAAATAATTAAATTAATCATATTTTATGTGCCTTTTTTCCTTTCTACAGAATGATCTTTACTTTATCAAGAAGTCAAATAATAAAAATTGTGATGAAAAGCAGTCCCTTATGATTAAAGTAAATGAACTAAACCTTTTTATTGACAGCTCTGAGAAAGAACTTAACAAAGCCAAAGCTTTTAAACAGGTACCACAAAATTATATGCATATGTTTTTAAAAGTCATATGTTTTCTGTTCATTGCAGAAATTTTTAAAAATAGTAAATAACAAGGAAAAGTTATTTTGATCACTGTACCCAAGAAAATGTGTTCATGTCTGTTATTTCCTTTTAAAATTTTGGCTTTATGTGTTTTATTTTAAAAAATATATATGCTTTCTAAAACATTAACTATTTTTTAAAAAAAATATATATTAAGGCTTTCTACAAGTACGCTGTACCCAATGATTACAGTTTCAGCATTTTCTATAATTACTTGTTTTAACATTTTGGGCATGTGTACCATTGGAGGGTTGCTCAGGAGATCCCTAGCTGTATAATTATGACTCAAAAACTGAATATTTTTGATATCTCAAAACTACTTTTAAGCCAGATTGCACCTAGAGGAGTGATTAATACGCCCCAGGAGCACTGGCTAAGCATTTTACTTTGTTTACTATCACTGAATCTATTTTAATTTATAAACGTGTTGTCAATTTAGTAGGCAAACAGTGCTGTCTCCTTGTTTTAATGTACATTGTTTTAATTGGTGACATTGGAAACATTTTGTTTAAAGATAAAATTTAAAACATTCATGGTTAAATGAAATGTTCATAACATTTTTGCATTATACTACATTCCATGATTTTTCTTTTTGTATATCTAGTTTATATTCTTGTTCCATTTTGTTTTCCACTTAGAGGTGTGTATTTTCAATTGTTTTGTAAGATATTTCCTTTTTTTTTTGGCAGAACTGGGGATGAAATTCAGGCCCTTGTGCTTGCCAGGGAAGCGCTTATTTTACTGAAGCCATCTCCCTGGTCCATGAAATATTTTCATATTTAAAAATATTATTTCATAATATTGTCAACATTTTTCCTATTTAACTTTAAAGTTTTATTCAGTGTTTTTAACATAAAATCTTTTAGTATACATCACATCTTTAGGATTTTTCTTTTACTGTATAATTTTTATGCTTAGAAACTTCTAAAAACCATTTTGCTGTTTTTAGTAATGCACTGACTTAACTTTTATGTTGTCTTTTTAGTCACCTGGAATTGTCTTAGATAATTCAGTCTTTTCTCTATCTGAAAAGCTATATTTATGCTATAGTAAAATCTATGTGTTTCTGTATTTTGTTTTCTGAAAATTGATAAAATTGCTTCCTTTTGTGTCAGTACTCATGACTAAACTGCTTTAAAATGAAAGTAGACTTTTATGTTATTTTATGAAACTTATAAAAAGCCCATCTGTATAACTTTATTTTTCTTGGATATTATAAGTTTAATTTTTTAGGAATAACTTTTTCCTTTTGTTTTTCAGTAAAGGTTCAATTTAAAATAGAACTACAAAAACATGATTTGGCATACTCCCTTCTCTTTAAAAGAAAAAAACAGGATCATGACTAATTTAAATTTAGTCCTTAAACAATGTGTAATGTTAAAACCATGATTGAAATGCCTGTCATTTTGGTCTTCTAAATGTGTACTATTTCTAATGTCCTATCAATTAGTACTATACTCTCTTTCAAGTAAATTTTTTAAAAGGTAATAAAAGAAAATGAGACAGAGAACAAAAATTTAAAATTTCTTGAAAGCATGTGGTAATATTCAATCATATCTCCCCATCTTGCATAACTATATCTGTTAATCTGAGCAACAGATTAAATGATAAAAATAGGTAATATATCAATCATTGTTAATCAGCTATACTTGTGAAAAATCTGTAACGTATGTATTCTTATGTTACCCTGTTTCTGTCTTTGCTTTAGGTTTTCTTGCTCTTGTTTTTATTCTTCAAATTAAGAATTATAAGTAAATCAATAAATAAATTTAGTCAATGGTCAAACTAAAAAAATGGTATATTTTTAAATTTGATTTTTATATGATTCAAATATTTTGATTTGGTATAAAGATAATTATTTCAATGTTTGAAAATTTGTTATGTTTATAGGATCTGATGATAGAGGACAATCTCTTAAAACTTGAGGTTAAACGGACTCGAGAAATGCTTCACAGTAAAGCAGAAGAAGTTCTTTCCCTGGAAAAAAGAAAACAACAGTTGCTTACAGCCATGGAAGAGCGGACTGAAGAAATTAGGGTTCACAAAATGATGCTTGCCTCACAGATAAGATACGTTGATCAGGAGCGGCAGGACATAAGGTGCTTACCAGAGTTCTAGAACACCGTTAAAGAATTTTAAGACGTGTTAAGGTGTTGAGAGAGCCACTGACCTCTTTAGCACCTTGGACCTCATCTTTTTCTTGCTCTTTTCAAAAGTCTTTTCATATAAGCCACAGGGCTCACTAGGACCATCAGTCTAGGCCCTTTCTCTTCTTTTGCGCTGGTTCTGCCTTCTTGTTTGTGCCTTTTACACAAAGATTGCTCTCCTGTCCACTTGCAATTGATTTTTGTATATCATTTATTATGCTAAGAGTCTACTAATGTTTTGCTTTTTCCATATACCTATAGCTGCACTCATCAAAAGGATTTTCTAGTGACTATTTTGCATATCACTTATAAGATCATTCCTAGGTGGTTTTTTATATTACTTCCAATGTTATTTTCTTTTGGTGGAACCGGGGATTGAACTCAAGCCCTTGCACTTGCCAGGGAAGTGCTTATTCCACTGCGCCATCTCTCTGGCCCCTGTTATTTTCTTTTAAAACATTTGATTTTTGGTTTGTTGCTCATATACAGAAATATTACATAACTAATTTCTACAAGTTAAGTTTTGAGCAATCTTGCTTAAATGCTAATAATGTATGTGCAGATTTGAATTTTCTAGCTATTTCACTGTATCATTTTAGGAGGATAATATTTTTCTACACTTGATCTTTGCCAAAAGGCTGAGAAGCAATTTTCTTTCCAGTTTGTATAACATCTTTTTCTTCCTTTACCATTCTTCTTGCTAGGACCTCCAGTTCAATGTTGAATAATGGTGATTATGGTACTCTTGTGCCACCCTCAAAGAGAAAGTTTTCATTGTTTGTCAATGGAAAGAACCAAGTCTAAATGTTACTAAGGTTTTTTTTTGTGTGTGTGCTGAGGATTTAATCCAAGGGCTCAAGCATATGCTGCACCATTTTGAGCTGCACCTCCAGGCCTGTTTATTTTAAGATGTAATTTACCATGTTAGGAGAGCTCCTGTATATTCTTATTCCTTGCTAAGAGGTTTTAATATATTTAAAAAGTGTATATTGACTTTCACTATATACTTTCTCTGTCTTCACTGACATGATGTAGCTTCTTTAGTCTGTTAGTGTAATTAATCAGATTTATCAGAGCCAGGTGCGGTGGTACATACTTGTAACTCCAGAATTTAAGGCAGGAGAACTCACAGCAGTCCTCCTGCCTTCGCATTCTGGGAGGTGGGATTGCAGGTATGCACCCCCACACGTAGCTTTGTTTATTAGTTACAGGGTCTCTCCACGTAGTTCTTGCTAGTCTTGAACTCACTATGTGGCTCATGCTGGGTATGAACTTGTAGTGGTCCTCCTATCTCAGCCTACAGAGCACTGGGATTGCAGGAGTGTCCCGCTGTGCCTGGGTTATACTATAGAGTTTAGATTGCAGAATTTGGGAACCCCTCAGGCTTGCAGGAGAATCCCTGCAAGTTTGAGGCCAAGCTGAGCTACATAGTGAGTTCAAGACAAGCCTGAATTGTGCAGAGGCCATCTCAAAATAAAAAAAAAAATTATGTTGATTAGCTTTTCAAAGTTGGACTGAACTTATGTTCCTTGCATGCCACCTATTTTCCTGTATATAGTACCTAAATTTTCTCTGATAATATTTGCATGTAATTTTTGTGTCTATGCTTCTGTGTATAAGTGACTTGACAAGTCTCTGTTCGACTGGCCTTATACAGTCACAAAAGACTGGTGTGTTTCTTATAGTTCTATTCATAGGATAAGCTTACAAAAGAGTGGAATTACATCTTTTAAAAAAATTTTCAGATATCTCATCAGTAAAGCCATTGGGGATCTGGAGTTTTTCTCTGGGAGAAGATTTTTAGCCTTTCATTTATTTTATTTATTGATTGTAGAACAACTCAGATTTTGCGCTTCTATTTGATTCACTTTTGGCAAATTATATTTTTCCATGAGAAAAATGTTCCATTTTATGTAATTCGAATTATTGCTATCAAGTCTATAATGGCAGTTTATTATTTAATAGTTGTAATGTTTGTAGATATGACTGCTTTTTTCTGGTTTCCATTCTTTTTTGTTTTTTGATGCTTTTCATTTTTTTTTTTTTTTTTTTTTTTTTTTTTTTTTTTTTTTTTTTTTGTATCTTTTAAGGAAGGGACTACAGGGTGTTCAGGGTCTCACAACTAGATCGGACTTGTAGTGATTCGCCTGTTTACAGCCTCCCAAGAGCTGCGATTGCAGGCATGTGCCACCACACAGTTGTCCCCTGCTTTTTAGTCTTTGTTTTTATCAAACTCAGGCCTGTGCACTTGCCAGAGAAGCATTTATTCCACTAAACCATCTTCCCAGCCCCAACTTTTCACTCTTGATATGATTTTTCCTTTTCTTTTCTGAATGGGATAAGTCTTACCAGAAGATAATCAGATTTATCAGTTTCTGAAAATCTCATTGATCTTTTCGGTCAGTCTTTTATTGTTTATTTATTATTTCATTAATTTCTGACCTTATGTTTCTGATTTTTCCTTCTTTTGTGACATATAAATATTACTTTTCTATGTCCTTGAGGTAAATATGTAGTTTATTGACCTTATGTTTGGAAGGGTAAAACATTCATTCTAAGTTTTATTTTAGCGGCATCTCACAAATTTTGAAATTGCCATTGTGTTACTTTTTGCCTTTCACTGTTTTAATTGAATTTTTATTTTATGTGAATAACTTTATTGACATGCAATAAAGATGCAATAAATGCCACATATTTAAAATGGATAATTAAAATATATACCTGAGAAACTATCACCACAAGCAAGATGGTTAGCACATCAGGACCCTATAAATTTCCTGGTAACTCATTGTTAATTCCTCCCTCCAGTTCTTTCCTTTGTATCCTTCTTAAGCAACAATTAGTCTGCTTTTTATCCAATCTATGGAATCTATCTGTCTGTCTGTCTCTGTCTATCTATCTACATATCTATCCATCCATCCATTCTATCTTTTTTTTTTTTTTCGTCTTTTTGAGACAGGATCTTGCTCTGCAGCTCAGGCTGGCCTTGAGCTCACTTTGTAGCCCAGGCTGGTCTCAAACTCACAGCAGTCCTTTGGCATTAGCCTCCCAGGTACTGGGATTGCAGGCATGCGCCACCACATCTAGCTTTGTTTATTAGGTCAGGTCCTCACTACATAGTTCTTGCTGGTCTTGAACCTACTATGTGGCTCATGCTGGCTTTGAACTTGTGGTGATCCTCTTATCTCAGCCTACAGAGTACTAGGATTGTAGGAGTGTCCCATTGTGCCCGGGTTATCCCATAGAATTTAGACTGCATTTTCAAGCATTTTATAGGCATGGAATCTTTCAGTACATATGTTTTGGCTTCTGTTATTCAGCATAGTTACTTTAAGACTTATCCACACTGCTTTTCCTCAGAGGTTGCTGCACTTCCTGAAAGGTCTGGATATTAAATATTCTAGTACTCCACAAGCTTTTGGTCTTCGTCTCTTAAGTCAGCTCTGCCACTACAGAGTAAAAGCAGCAGCAGAAAATATGCAAATGAGCATGGCTGGGTTCCAATAAAACTTTATGGACACTGAAATTTTACTTTAATTTTCATCTTTCATGAAGTTAATTCTTCCAAACTCTTTAAAAAAGTAAAAGCTACTCTTTTTTTTTTTTTTCATCTTTTTGAGACAGGGTCTTGCTCTGCAGTTCAGGCTGGCCTTGAGCTCACTTTGTAGCCCAGGCTGGTCTTCAGATGTACACTGTACAAGAACAGGTGGCAGGCAATTCATACTAGCTAAGTCTTAGAAGCCTTCTGTGTGTCTGTCACTGCATGAACAGCTAAAGAACCTGGAGGGTGCATACAAGGATAAACTTGAGTCATTTGTAGGAAAACAGATGTCTCTGGAGACTATAATGTTCGCTGAAATAGATGAGGCACTCAAGCTTTAAAATTGTGTGGATTTTCTTATATGAGAAGCCCAAAACACAAGAGCAAAATAAAAGGTAATACTAGGAAACAGGGAGTGAGATCTTTTGCACATGGGGTGGGGCAAGAGATAGAAGGAGAGAGGAGAGGAGGATAGGGGCTGAAAATGCAGTGAGCTCACATCGTGTGTGCAGTGGTCCACATGAGGAATGTGTTCATTAGGTAAGGCAAACATGGACTAATACAAAATAAGGCCAGCACAACACAAACAGAAACAGCAGGCAGAATGATTTGCTGCTTCTGGCTTTTTATTGCTGAATATTTGTATTCCATTGTTTGTTTTACTTTAATTTGTTTATGTATATATCTGCTAATAAATGATCATTTGTGCTGTCTCCAGTTTTTGGCTATTATAAACAAAGCTGCTGTGAGCATATGTGTTCTTGGCATGATGCACGTTTTCTCTTTTCCTGGAAAATAATAGTTAGTAGAGGAATTGCTGGATAAAGGATAGGTCTATATAGTCATTGACTTTTTAAGGAATATTAGGAAATTGCCACGAATTCCTTACTTTCAATAGGTTAGTTAATTTCTTTGTTTGCTTTATTCCCCAATATTGTTTATTTATTTGGTACAGGGTCTCACTACACAGCTCAGACTTCTAGTGATCCTCCTGTCTCAGCCTCCTCACAGCTGGGATTACAGGTGTGCACCACCATGCCCGGTCACGATGGGTGCTTGCACTTGCCAGGCAAAGGTTTAGAGCGCTAAGCTATCTTCCCAACCCAGATTAGTGGATTTCATTGTGCTCTTTTTCCTCTTTAGTTGTATAGAAGATATGCAGTTTAATTATTTTGATGGCTATTTTTAAAGTCAAAAGAACAAAATTATTTTTCTCCAAAGAAAGATTTTGTACTTTTTAAAAAATCTTTCATGGGTATTTGAAAGTACTGCTTTTATATTCTTTGAATTTACAGTATATTTTAATGAGAAAGTCAGTTTACTGTAGAGAACGTTTTTGTTTTCTTTATGGGAGCTTCGTCACAGTCCTTGTGATTGGTGTTTTATAATTTATTTGTATTATTTTGGTGTTCTGACATTTAATTGTTTTCTGGTTTTGCTTAACCCTTGGTGAGTACTGTTATTCTACTCAAGTCTTTCTTCAGGTCCAGGAAATACTTTTCTAATGCAGCACTTGGTGTCTCACCAGTAGTCTTCTCCCCATTTGTCTCTATTTAGGTGTTGGCCTTTTTAGAGCTGTCTTCTTGGTTTTAAGATTTTTTCTCTATCTTTTTTTTTTTTTTTTTTTTTTTTTTTTGCAGAACTGGGAATTGAACTCAGCCCCTTGCGCTTGCAAGGGAAGTCCTTATTCCACTGAGCCATCTCTCCAGCCCCTCATTTTTACTTTTGATTATACTTTCTAAATTATTTTAATTCATTTTTCTCATTCCCCTCCCTCATCTCTCCAGATTACTAGCAGAATCTTTATTAATTGCCTTGAAAAAGAATTCATGTCCAAACACTTTTTTCACTGACCTTTTAAAAATAGCAGCTGATTTTGTCTTATGGGCAATCTCAGAGTTAATAGCCCCTTGCTTTGTAGAGGATACTAATTAGAATACTCTGAAAACTTTCTTCTGGGCACTACTGGTTTCTTCTAAGATCTGTTCTTTGTTCATTTTGTTCTTGTGATTCATCTTGTTAGCTTTGCATAAATACTTGATGGCCCTTGGTTTTCTGTGACTATTGATAAATGCTTAATAACTTATCAACTCTTGGTTTAACTAGCAGCTAAGGGTTTTCTCTACAAGTAAGTCAATGTTTTCAACAGATCTCATATATGGGAGCCTTATTTTAAGCTCTGAGTTAGTTTGTGCCTTAAAGAGCATAGATAATTTTTAGGCAGAGCTAAAACATTTATGGCTATGAGAAGTGCTTATTTTGAATGATGAATATTAATATTAAATGGAGTTTTTGTTTTTTTTAAATATATTTTTGTTATTGTAGAAGCCTGGAATCACTTCATGTTTTTATATATATATATATATATTTTATCATATATATATATATGATAAAAAGTATGATAATTTTCTGATTATCATTGGAGCAAAACTATTACTGTGAAAATCCCATTCTAAAAGTTGGGTTGCCTAAGCCTGAGGTTCCTCAGCTGACACAAACCTACTATATTTGCATAGCATCCCGTAGTGCCTTTGTGGAGAGTAAGGGGGAACAGATGCAAACAGAAAGTTGATGTTACTTGCTGTGCCATCAGTTACAAAGTCCCTTTGTTTCTGCCTCTGGAGAACCTTGTGTCTCTCTGCCAGTCTTGTGTCTTTCTTCATGAAGCTGTGGTATGCTAACTTGTTAAGCTTTCAAGTAAGTTAAAATGTGATACCCTCCACAATGAATTAACTAACTTAAAAACACATTTGGTCTGTCTGAACTCAGTAGTAAGACAGATCCACATGTTTACAATAAGCATACAATAGTCTTTTAATTATTGTCTTTTCATATTAGTGGTCAGTTCCATGAACGACTCAGTAAAATTGATAAGCTGAAAAACAGATATGAAATTCTTACTGTTGTTATGCTACCTCCTGAAGGAGAAGAGGAGAAAACACAGACCTATTATGTAATAAAGGTAATCTTTTTAAAATAATTTTATTGAGAAACAACAGTTTCAAAACTGATTAGCAGGACGTTTCAAAAATAAACACATTGCATATTGTTGTCTTAGTGTTATTCATTGTACAAGATGCAGACATGATATCCTGTCCACAAACACTATTAGAAAAAATCTTTTTATTCATTGAAATAAGAGAATGTAGCTCTGTATCTATCCTCTTTTGAATATACAAATACAAAATTGTCATTCATTTGTATCACTTTTTTGTTATGTCAGAGAAGGGTATTCCATTATCATTTAAATATTGTAAGTGCATGAATTCAGCAAAATATTCCAATATAGTCCAGTAGTCCATAATAGTAGTGCGTTATCCATAAGACTGGCAGTGTCAGAAGTTGTTGACTTGAGCTTTTTACAGCTCAGCTTAATATGGCTTTACTTTTTATACTTCGTTTTTGTACTTTTCTGCTGGATGGTTAAGACCAAGATAAAGCAAGACATATAATAAGAAATGTAACTTTTGTATCTGATAATGTCAGTCAAGGTCCTCAGGATTTATTCTGAATCTCTGTACTGCAGTTTGTACATCTTTTGTATCAGCCATATGGATGAGTCATGGCCATTAGTTGACCAATTTGCTCTCTGTGGAAGCCTGTGAGAAAGTTTTCTCTCCATGTGACTCTCCTTTATATCATTGATCACATTCCTCTGTGGCCCCATAATCTCCCTGATCAGAAAATTTGGGACACCACTGAGTTATGTGATGTTACAATACAGGTTCTTCTATGTCCTGAGTCTTCACTGACCTTGAACGGTGAGGGCCAAATTACTGGCTTGCAGCCCTTCTTTTTCTCTAATTTTTGGTCTGCAAACTTAGGTTGTTAACCCTCCAGAACAGAAGCTTATTATTACCCTACAACATATGCAGTTGGATTTACCCTAACGATCTGTTTGAATATCAAACATCTTAGGCATAATTGGAACAGGTATTTTCCATCAAGTATTGATGTTAAAATCAAAGGTAATTTTGATTTAGAATAATCATATGCAGCCTTTCTTTGCTAGTTCGTTTATAGTAATCTTCTAGAATTAAAGAAAATTCAAGAAATTTTAAAATTTTCTGTAAAACATGTTATTCATTTAAAGGCATTAATTACTGCACCTCAGAGTCCAAACATTAGTTGTTAGTTGAAATAAGGCATTGTCTATATTGCGCACCTTCAGCCCATGAGGCCAATGCTGCCCTCTGATTCCCAGAATCTCCTGCTAACTTGCTCAGAACCTGTCTACTCAGTGTAGATCATGTACTTGACCACTCTTTTAACACTTTGTAACACTTCCACATGCATTACATGTTATTGCTGTTCTTACTGCTTTGAGGCTGTGGGTTACTCTGCCTAGAAAGCCACTGAAAAAGCCACACTGAAAAAAAATCCGATTTCTTGCTTTCCTGCTGTAAAGACATTTCTTGGACTGCCCATGAAACCTTAACTATTTATTAGCTGGCCTCACACAATAACCATGTTGACCTTTCACTTAGAGCTGTCAAAAGTGCAAGCCACAACTTCTATCTAGTTGTCATGTGTCATTAACTACAGTGAAACCCTGTGCCTCATGCTCAGCAGTATAGGTCAAGATGAATGTGCTGGCAAGGTGGCTGATTCAGTGGGTGGGGAGGGGGGTGGTTTGCTGGCAGCCCTTGGTGTGTCTTTCTTTATCTTCACATGGTGTTCTTCCCATCACTAGACTTTCCTCTGTACACGTTAGTTTCCTACTTTTGCCAGACATTAGTTACACTGTACTGGACTAAGGACCACCTTAGTGGCTTCATTTTTGAAGACCCAATTCCCAAGTAAGGTTAAAATGAAGAGCTAAGGGTTAGGAATTCAATGTATCTTCATAGACTTAGCTCAACTCAGTCCGTTTTTGGTCTTGTAGTCTATGGCCTGTGGGGCACACATACATGGCTTCAATCTGTTTTTGTTTCTTGTAGTATTTAACTTTTTAAAAACTAGACTGAGAAATATAATTAACACCCAATGAACTAGCATATTTCAAATTTAATTTCCAAGCTCCTCTTAGTTATAGGGATGGAATTTTAACTATAATGTAGCACAAATGTCCAATCAAGGTACTTGAAAATACTTCAAAATATTTCCAGATATCCAATTTTCTAGGCCAAAGTATACCTTACATAATTTGACTTTAGAAGTAGAATGATTTTAGAACTCTAAGATGTACTATAGAATTAGATCAAAAAATTATGGGATGAATAAATTATTTCATTTGCAAAAAAGTGACTTAGTAACTCAATTCATGTGTAAAGTCCTAACTAAAACCTGAATGTTGTGTTCCACTCACTCTCTCACTACATTGTACTCCAAGAGAAATGGTTGTCACATCTTTACTAATAGTAATTAGACAGAACTTATCTAGCAATTTTTATCTTGTTTTTGCTAAGCTTTTGACACATAAAAACCAAAGGGAGCACCTTTTTCAAAATTAGTAAATATGCCTTTCCTCAAATATTTTACCCTTTGTGGCTTTTATTATACAGTATTATCAAAATGTCATATTTTGAAAATACATACTAGTGAAAAGGTAAAAAATTCAAATGTTACTAATTTTTCATTGCCTACATTCTGGTACACTTAAGGGATTCATTTTATAGTTTGACTAAAAACTTTGTGTTCTTTTGGCACTGGCAGCTGAACCCAGGTAGGTTGAACTACAGTGCATTTTTATTTTATTTGAGGCTGGATCTCATTAAATTGCCCAGGCTGGTCTTAAAACTTAAAATCCTGCTCTAGCCTCTCAAGTACCTGGGGTCACAGGTTTGACTAATACGGAATTTCCTTAACAAAACTATTTAATGTGTTTACCTGTAAGACAGAAGACAATGTTTGTACAGTATTGGTGAGACCTTCAGTAGAAATAGCAATCATCTGTCCAGAGGAGCCTAGGTAATGTTCTACAGCTTGTGCCATCATGCCCACTTTGTCATTTTTAAAATATGTATGCAAGCTACTTCTGTCAACTTCTGAGAAATTCCTTACATTTGGAAGAACTCTAGAAACCCTTGCCCTATTAGTTACCCTGGTAAAAAATTAGTGAGTACTGGGGGCAGGGGGAAATAGCTCAGTTCAATAAGCACTTGCCTGGCAAGCCTAAAGACCTGAGTTCAATCCCTGGCTCCGTGCACCAACCCCCCCAAAAAAATTATGGAGTACTGTAGGTCAGAATCAGGAAACTGGTTTGGGGACCTCATTTCGAGACTTCATGTCTGTCTGTCTGTCAAATGCCTCTGTAGGGAACTTTTGTTTAGAGTATGTCTGTTTCAAAGACTGACATTTCCCATATGATAACTAACTACCTCTGTACTTCATAGGCTGCTCAAGAAAAAGAAGAACTTCAAAGGGAAGGTGACAGTTTGGATGCCAAGATCAACAAAGCTGAAAAAGAAATCTATGCTCTAGGAAACACCTTGCAAGTGCTAAACAGCTGCAACAGAAATTACAAACAATCTTTTAAAAAAGTGACTCCATCTAGTATGTAGGCATTATTAAAACATTATATATATGGATCTATCTATCTATCTATCTATCTATCTATCTATCTATCTATCTATCTATCTATCTATGATATTTCTGTAAAAGGATGAATACTAATGAAACAGAGAACACACCATCTAAAAAATTAACCACTTTTCCGCTCCCCTTTCATGTAATTAGCCTGTTAAGGTATGAATTATAAGTGTTATTGGTATGTGTTGTATCATTTCTCTGGGAATTTTAAATCTGAAAAAATGTTATAGCATGTTGCTGCTGTACAACCAAAGAAATGGCTACTACTTTCCTGTATGGTTTTTCCTTAGGCAGAAGGAATTTAACTTTTCATACCAATGAAATGTTATATATATACACACACACATATGTATATATATTTTAAGATTATATATATACTATATATAAGACTATATATGAATACATATATAATACTTTAAGATTGCTTGTTGCATGATATATTGAAAATTTCAAATTAAAAGTTCTCTAAATTTTAGGTGATGAGTATCAGATAAAAATTCAACTAGAAGAACAAAGAAGAGCTGCTGATGAAAAATACAGATATAAACAGAGACAAATTAGAGAACTTCAAGATGACATCCAGGTAAATTCCAAGTGCTTATTAGAAAACAAAAATATGATAAAAACCAACTATCATTACTACTACTTCTAATTTCTTAATGCATAAAGCAGTTACTTAGAGGCTCTTTAGGGAAACTGTAATAGTCTAATTTCAAAGAGACTAACATTTGTGTCATTTAAGCAAGTGATAGCCGTATTAGGTAAATCAGTTAAAAATCCCACTGTTAAGCACTGACATGTATTAGTTAATGGATTACAGTTAGAAAATTTTCTCTTCACCAATTTAACATGTTTAATGAACTTTTATTTAATTCCTTAAAGATCACATTAAGGTCACTCCTTAAAGTTTCAAAGATAAAAATAATCTAAGAGAAATCACAGGAAGACAACAGAACATGCTCTTAAGTAGGCTCTATCTGTAAAAATAGTGAAGGAACATGAGATAAATTATGAGTCTGAAAAATGCATTTCAATAATCATTTGTATTCTTTTCCAAGTACACTTAAAATTGTTTTCAGTGGAATTATATGCACAACTTAATCCATAAGACAAATACACTGAATTTATACTCCAAATGTACCAAGGTATTATTGCACACAATAAGTGAATTATGCAAATACTTGACAAATAGCAAGTGAGAAGTCAGCTTTTTATTCTAATTAGCATGTTAAAACTTTTTTTCAGAGCATGGAAAACACTTTACAACTTACAGAACATTTAGCAAATAATGCCAAAGAAAAATTATTGGAGAAGCAAGCTTTTGCATCTGACCTACAGAGAGAGACTGAGGAGCAGAAGCCAAAATTGGAGAGAGTGACTAAACAGGTATATCTTTCTAAAATTGACTTATGTTTATTTTTTTCAAGTCTTAAATGGTAAACCCAAGTCCTTGTTCTTAAAATTCTTGAAAAATAGGTTTATATAGTTGACTTTATTTTACCAACAGTGTGCAAAACTCACAAGAGATATCCGTCTTTTGAAACAAACAAAAGATGAAACTCCAGAAGAACAAGACATTAAACTTCGTGAAGTGAAACAATTTCATAAGGTCATTGATGAAATGTTAGCTGACTGTATAGAAGAACATGCTCCAGTCCGTTTAATCCTTCAAACACATTTTAATCAGGTAATATATATAGTATCCTCTTTTTTTTTTTTTTTTGGTGGGGGGAGAAGCTATTTGGGATTGAAATCTAGGCCTGGTAAATTCTTTATTGGGGGCTCTGCCATGAGCTACATTCCTACTCCTTAATTTTTTAATACTTAATGAAAATAAAATTTTATGATGTCCATTATAAAGTAAAATCTAATTAAAAAAATTTTTTTGCCTAAAATCTAGTAGGCCTAATCTAATGATTACTGTTAAATTATTTTCCAGACTGGTTTAGAGCTACCTATAGCAAGTGGTAAAGGCAGCCACCAGAATTCTGTATCTTCTTCACAGGTCTCACTAAGGTAAGTGGAGGGTTAATAAAATATTTTGATAAAATTTGTTATAAAAGTTAGAAGATGGCAACAGAAGTAGATATGGAGAGTAATATTTTTGTGATTATAGCCAAATTTGTGAAATCTTAACACAATCAGGATTTTATTCGACTTTATTTTGCTAAAAAGCTTTGTTTTCCTCCTGCAACTGAACGTTACCAGAATTCTGTATTTAGGGATGCTTAATCAATGCTCTGATGCATTGCTGGCAAAATAAAACGGTGATCCTGATTTTAGAATTTTGTCTCCTATATTTAGCAGCTACTTAAACCTTTAATTAATCCATAGAGAGATTTCAGGGAAAACACCAGGTATAAAGAACAGTGCTTAAATATTAAAAAGTGTTTCTATGTAAATATGTTAAGTAAATTTTCCATACTTTCATAAATAAAAACACTTGAATTGTGTGCCTAGTAATTTCCCAAGTGATCCTACACCCCTTTCCTGTTCAACTTAAATTACATAAACTATTATTTTAATTACGTTGCAAACTTTTAATTAGTAATTACTTTTGCAAGCTTAGTGACTCTAAGAAGCTGCTGAGTTGAAAATATTTTCACAGAAACATTTATTGAAGTATTTATTAAAACTATGTTCCTATTTCCTTTTTTAAAATTACTTTTGGATATTTATTAATGGTCATACTTTTATTTTTTTGGTGGAACCATGGATTGAATTCAGGCCCTTGTGCTTGCCAGGGAAGCGCTTATTCTACTGTGTATTCTTCCTGGCCCCAGGTCATACTTTTAAATGTATATATAAAAATATATACATTTTTCTTTTATTGAATTACAGTATATTTTTTTCACTGAGGGGATCTTTTCAAATTTATAACTTTTTTTTTTTTCTTTTCCCTTAGGTCTTCTAGGAGTAGCGTAAATACTTCTGCTTCTCAGGCTTCTGTTAAAGTACTGGAGCTCAACTTCCCAGACTCTTCACCAGTAGGTAGTAGTTCTAGGCCAATCAGTGCTAGCAGTTCAACTAACTTGAAAATCAGCAAGAATGGCAAATAAATATATTTTTGAACGAGTTTTAAACACAAAAACAAGTAACTCCTACTTAACTATAAGTTTTATCGGATTTTTGAGCTCCATATAATGATATAAAGAGGCTTACTAGAAACACAAGACGACCAAAGGCTTTATCCAGTAGAAAATAAGAAAATGTAAAAGCTGTTGATTTAAGGTAATTTTCTTAGTTTCCTACAATTTTATTCTTAGAGAAGGAAATAACAAGATTCTTTATAAGGCTACAAGGTATACAAGTGTGGGGGCAAATAGTGCTGTTCATTCCAATTTTGATGTTTGTAGTGTTAAAATATACTACAGACTGCTAAGGTAACAGAATCTTAGGAAGAAATTTCTTAAGATTCATTGAATATCACAGTAAGAAAATGTGTATTTTATTTTTATCAGATCCCCAAATTACGGTTTTTTATACTCAAATTTATTTTTCAGACTTTTGGGAAAAATAATCTGTTAAACATAGTTTCTTCTTTTGGTATAACTTAAAAGACAGTTATTAACTTCCATCCCTGAAGAAAATTGGTAAGAGAAATACAGTTTAGTTAAAAAGAAAAACAGCTTAAATTTCTAAGAATTATTCCACTCTGCCCTTTAAAAACTCAGACATATTAAAGATTTTGCTGTTAAAATAAGCCAACCAAGCATATTTTTTGGAAATTCTCTTAAGAAATGATTTAAAGAAGCCAGCTATGATTTGCCATTAGACTTCTACAGATTTACACCAGAGGTAGAACACCAAGTTTAAAGTTAGATTTTCCAGTTAATACTTTGTGTCCAGCACTTTGAACTTTTAGAAGTGTGACATACAGACTTCAAATAAATGTACCAGGAATTTAACACATCTTTCAAACCTTGAAAATATTCAGTGCTACTGTGACAGTCTTAACCATTATTCACAAATTCCTGTTTCTCATTTCTTTGTTTTAGACATAGCTTAGAAAATATAATATTTATGTGTACAAATTAAGATGGGTAAAAAGCTGGGTAATTTTTTTTGTATGAAACTTATTTAGAAGATCTAAAAACTGATTATATCATTTTGTTTGGCCAAGTTTATTTTCTGTTACTAGTTTATAAATTACCTGGAACTCAAAACATTAAATGTATTCCTGGCAGTTGGGAGTTATATCTTATTTACTGGCTATGCTTTTTTTCACTTGTAGTATGGAAAATAGTAGCAATTACATAGTTTCTTGAAACTTGGTAATATAAATGTACAGGGCTTGATACACAGTAATTGCACTACACCTAGAACTTCCTATCTACTACGTTGCTATCTAGAGCCTAGAACAATATTTGTGGAATCATTAGGGTTTATGGCCAGCACACAAGAGTACATTTAACCCTTAAATAAATAGTTCTAACTTTACTATAATACTAACTGGCAAAACAGAGGAATGGTCCCTTCATCTCCAAATCTGATCTTAATACCCCAAAAGCCATTCTTCTAAGTTAAGCAAACCAAGACACAGACAACCCAAGTATATTCCAAACCAATGCTGAGAAAAACTATTGAATATATCATTATGAATTTTGCCAATTTAACCTTTAATAGTATTTTTTTCCTGTGATGGGCTATTAGAAACTGGTTGGGCTCTTGCTTAAATTTGGGATACCACAAGAGACCCTGGGAAAGAAGGAATTTTTAAATTTAATCAGGCTAAAAAATAAGGCACTGTCTTAACACTGAGGTAAAATGGTATGTGTAAAGTTTGGAGCTGTGCTAGGGTTTCCCAAGTGTCAAGGGGCTACCAAGAGGTAGTTCTTGCTTTCTGAAAAGCCTGTTATGGCCAGATGCAGTGGCACATACCTGTTATCCCAGTTACTTGGGAGCTGAGGCAGAAGGGTTGTCAAGTTTGAGGCCACCTTGAGCTACACTATCTCAAAAAAAAAAAAAAAAAAAAAGTTTGGGATGTGTAGCTCAATGGTAGAGTGCCTGCCTAGCATGTAAGACCCTGGGTTGAAATAATCCTCAGTACTTCAAAACACAACAACAAAAACTCCATTATGTACAAGTGTGTAGGGATGACAGAACTATTAATACATACAACACTGAGTTTCTTCTTGCAAAGACTGTCGGTGCAGGAATGATTTAGCCTATTCCTACTGTCATTAGATATGTTCTTAACCAGGATTTCTTTTCCCTGTTCCACTGCAAAACAAATTTCAGATTTTTCCATTAGGCTCACACATCACTACAAGTTGAAGGACACAAATAACATTAATAGTATTTAAGGTTTGATATTTTACTGGTGGCATGATGACAGATGGAGAAACTGATTTCTTCCTTTATCATTCTTACTGGGACCTTGGTGGATGGATACCCACCTATGCTTCCACCTATACACATCCTCTGTTGCCATGAGTGATCGGATTAAAATTTCATTGCCATTTACAGCTTCTAGAATCTTACACCACAATCCAAACACTTACATTATACTACTTTCTTAGTAACTCTCAGGGAGATTACTATATTTAGTAATTTGGGGAAGATCTTTAAAAGTCAAGTCCCTTCCTTCTTTAGCTGTAAATGTTGAAATTTATTCTGAGTAAAATTAAGCTATGGTTGGTCTAGTCTTTTATTCAGATCTTCAGAAAAGAGGCAGTACTTGAAGCAAGATGCTAATAAGGAAAAAAAGGCCAGTCCTAAGCAATTTAAAAATGGGCTTCACAATTTGTGAACAGAGCATTTGCAATACCAGGACAGTTTCCTGATTGTCTTTCTCCAGAGAAGTAAAAGACTTACAGGGTGCTTCCCTACTACTGCTATTTCTGCTAAAAGGATTAGTTTCTATTCTGATCTACTCTTGGCTAGAAACAGTCTCTTATGGCCTTAATAGTGCTTAAAGTTAAATTTCTTACGGCTGTAGTGGTAATAGTAATTTAAAAAAAAAAAACAATAATAGATAAGCAAAACAAATTCTATTTGAAGGTATCTGTTAACTGAGTAAAAGCCAAGGAATGTTCAGAGACCACTTTTAATTAAATTAGGCCTTTTGGAAGCAACTTAATAGATGTGACCTACCATTTTAAAATAAAACTGCAAAAAAAGTTAAACATGATGTAAAGTAGTACTCAAGAGATTCAAACATGCTCTTTCACAATCTGAGGGTTTTTAACAGAAGAGTAAGTTTTGATGAAATGATTCAAGCATTTAATGCACAAATTTTACTTTCTGCCAAACATCAATATAGGATGGGCTCATGAATTTGCATATACCATAATACAATAAAGCAATGTTTTCAGAGAATTACCTTTCACTTAGGTAAAGAAATTTTAATTGTCATAGTAAGAAATATACTGTACATACTCATGGAAAACCCAAAACTCAACTTGTGACAAAGGGACCTACAACTGAAACAGATCAGATTAGCTTTCTATAAGCTCTACAAACAATTTTAGCAGGTATTTCTGCATCAAACTGTTACAAATAAGATGCACTAAAATATTTACTAGTGCTTAGCATAAGGGTACAAATTTCCTTGACATATTAGTTTTTTGGTTTATTTCCTTTTTCTTTCTCAAATTCAGCTATCTGATTAAATATATTGAGTAAATTTTGAGGTAAATTTTTTTTAACTTTGCTTTCTGATTGCTCTTTGCTACTTAATCCATCTTCTTCTGGAACCTGTGCTTTGTTATCTTCCCTAGAACTGTCCTCTCTCTCATAATCTCCTTGACTGATATTTAATCGGTACCTCTGCTCATGTCTACTGAAATCATGTGATCCAGGGTAAGTGTACTTCTTGTGTTTTTCCACTGACTTCCAGTAGTCTGAACTCGCTGGTGAAGTGGAATGCCTCATGGAACCTGGCTCCCACCTTCTGTAATGATCTCTTCTTCCCTCTATGTCTGTATCAAATCTCCTATAACTGTACATTTTGTCCTCTGAATTCCTACAGAAGGAATCTGAGCAATTTCTTCTAGTGGAAAAATGTCTTTCTGATTTATATGGCTTTTCTGTTTTGCTACCACTTGCCTGGGTTTTACAGCTATTGTAAGAATCTTTTGGATCTTCAGACCTACCTCCAAAATCATCCGGTCTTTCAACTGAAGATGAAGAGAGAGGGCATCTAACCTTCTCTTTTACTTGTGTCTTTGGATACTGTAACTTATCTTGCTTTTCCAGGAGTTTTTCCACTTCTTGTTTTTGATTAAGAAAAGATGCTGAAGTATTAGTTGGAACTGGGTAGCACTCGTCTTTCCTATTCTGATCTACCAGACTTGAGGATGCCCTAGATGCATGCCTTTTGGAACCGCGAGAAGACTCTGAACGGGTCCTCTTATGTTTCTTATGCCTTTTGTGATCAGAGGAGGAAGATGAGGAGGATGACGAAGAAGAAACAGACTCATCAGATGAAACACTTGAAGAAGATTTTCTTTTTTTCTTCTTTAACCTAAAAAATACAGTTAACTCGTCAGGTATGTGGAATATGAAAATGTTACTAATGTTCATAAAGATTCTGTTACTATTTTGTTTTTCTTAAAAGATGTCCTGTTTTTATCATGTTTTTTTTTCTCTTGGCATGCGGAATTGGACTCAGGACCTTATGCTTACCAGGCCAGGATTAAAGATTTCGACCAAGCTATAGCTCACACAACATACAAATGAAGTATGATGTAATGATTTGAGTTACAACAAAATCCAATTTTATCATCAAACATTTTGTGGAAAAAATATTTGTGCTCAGGGTGTCACTGTGAGCAAACTCATTATTTCTGAAAGACACAGCAACACTTCTAATATTAAAAACTTAAAACTAAATATTTTCTAAAAGGAAAATATTGAAGTTTTATATCTGGTCATTTCAGCTTTAATTTTCTGCTGGCACTCTTATGCATGGTAGAATGTTTATCTATATCTTGGACCTCTACTCACCAATTGTGACAACCAAAAATATCTTCAGACATTGCTAAATATTATGTAGGGAAAAACCACCCCAAGTGGAGAACCAGTGCTCTACTTCTAAAACATTTATAACATTCCGATTATTAAAATAACTTCCTCTGTATTCTAGGATTAATTTTATTTTTCAGTGTTCTAGTGTTACATTCCACTTTGGTTAGACTCTTTATAGAAAACCATATGGAACACATACTTGTGAGACTTCTTAAAAGATATCACTTCAATTTTTTTTTTTTTTTAACTTACTTTATTTCCGTATGGCACTTTGGGTTCAACCCTGGTAGTTGCTTAAGTTAAAATACTGAAGATTATAGTTTACCTTTTCTCCTCTTTTAAGAGCTTACGCAATTTTTCTGCACTTGTTTCTATTTTCTTTGTTTTCTGCTTTTCTTCCTTTTCAGCTTGTTTTTCTCTTAATTCCAAAGATTTCTTTTAGAACCCAGATATCAGAGAAAACCACACGTTAAAAATAGAATAAACAAAATCCAATATTTAAGAGACCATCCCAAACCAGAAACCCAATTTAATATGCCCAAATCACCATAAAGCCATCATTAAGATAAGAAGAAAATTATACGGATGTTTGGCATTAATCATTAAAATGGCCAGAACAGTATTGAGGACCATATTGCAGTTGGTATCCCATGAAAAGAGGGGAAGCCATTGCAGTAGTACCAATGACCCAGAGTGCAAAAAAAGATAAAAAAGAAAACATGAAAATTTTTAAAAATTGAGAAGATTAAAAAGGATGCAAAATTGACAAATAAAATTCAAATAATGACATTCCATTAAGGTGAATTGGGGTGGGGACACCAAGTTCAAATACAAACCATTTTAAAAATAGCACAGCCCAGTTGGACGCATGATTATATAAGAAATCATTTTCCAGTTTGTGGATGGGGATGAGCAGCACCAGATGTCACAGACACAGCAGCAATGGTCCAATTCAGAAGAAAATGCATGAGAAAACATCATCATCAGTATTACAGGAAAAAGCATATTAAATGTCTCAAAAAGGTTTTCATAATTAGCTCAATTATAGTATCAGTAGCGCTAACTTTAAAGGTACAGTTCTAGATAGGCACACTACAAAGTAAAATTCTCAAAATCATATATTACATTTAGGAATTTTCCTGGAGTTATTTTTGAGTGCAAGCACTTAAAAAAGGAGCAGCGCTATGAAATAATATCATACCTCATTCAGAAAACTATATTTAAAAAGAAATTTTCATAAGGCTGCACTTAAGTCATTTGGAATATTGTTCCCTAGAAGAAAATTATATTTTGGCATTATTTTTGACATTAAAGTTCTAAGAGAAAATAAAGAATCACCTGCATATATTTATGTAGTTTCTGCAAAGCCTCCTCTGCATCTTTAAAAGTCTCATCCAAAGCCAAAGCTTTCTTATAGTAACTTTCGGCATTTAAAAGCTTCTCTTCTTCTTCTAACCTGAGTTTGAAAGGAAGATTTAGCAGTTTGTAAAAACAAAAGTATACAAATGTATTTATAGGCGAGAGACTTATATAATAGAACTTTTAGGGAAATGCCATGATTGGCAAATTATTTACCAAAATGAGCAATACCTAAATCATATCCTTCATACTGTAAATTATTAGATAAAACAATTACAAAGAATGAAAATCTGTTGCTTGTAACGAAATACTAGCACTTTGTAGAATTACAAGAAAACACATAATAAAACTGCTACCTGCAAATTCAGTATAATCTTGCCTGCTAGCACAGAACTACATAGGCTTTCTTTTCCTACTAGTTCATTAAAATTTTTCTTTTCTACAGGTACTATTTATTATGTATTAATTTATTTGTTTTGCAGTACCAAGGATTGAACTCAGGACCCTGTGCTTGCCAGGCAGGAACTTACTCTATGGAGCTGTCTCCCTGGCTCTATTTTTTTATTTAAAAAAAAAAAAAAATTCATTAAAGTTCTTTGGAAATAAGCAGTGACATATTATATAACCAGTTTGTAGATTTGAAGTTCACAAATCTATGCTGTAAAAAAGTAAAATTTTAAAAGTATAGAGTAGTAAAAACGGCTCTGCAAAATGCTGTTCATTTACAAGAAATAAAAAAATAGGATCAGTTCTGTGTTTGCAGCATGGATGAAGGGAGACAGGAACAAGCTGAAGGTGGCTGAGAGTTCTGGCTGACAGTTGACCCTCACTCCTGATCATCAATACACAGGCAATAAGACAACTACATCTCAGCAGGCACTGGCTGTCCACCTTCTGAGAAAGTATGTCACTAGTCTAGTCACTATTGAGAAGTTTATATAAGTTAAAAAAACAAGGAAGACTGAAAGGAATTAATTTGCAATTTGTCATGATTCAAACTAGAATTATCATCCAAGCTAGAATTAAACTCATGGAACAGAAAAGAGATGATCTTTTTTAAATAGAATCACAGTAATGAAATGGGATCTTAACTATTAAAGTAGGCCAATGTTAAATTATTTATGTTTGAAGTATTACATTCCTTCAAAATAATCTAGAAATTACACTGTTTTATCAGTCAGTAAATATTTAAGGTACAACTACTATGCCAAACATTTTTCAGCAACTATGTTTCAGTGATTCTGAACTGAGTGAGCTGCAGAGTCTATTTCCTTACATAAAGTTTGAACTTTTATTAGCAGTTGCTTGAATGAGACTGATTATTAACAAAATTTGACACTTACTGCCCTCCTCTTTCTACAAGTGTCTGGCAGAGGTATTTTCGGGCATTCCTATGAGTTGGACAATTTTCTAATGCAAGTTCAAAATCTTCTATTGCTTTGTTCAAACTTCCTTTGGTTGCATATCTAGAGATATTAAATGAGAGACATTTAATTCTATGAGCTATTTATCTTTTTCACAGCAAACATTTTTAAAATCCGTAATTCACTTACAGTGCTCCACGAGCTACCAAAGCTTCTACATTTTGTTTGTCTATTTCCAGAGCTTTATTGTATTCATTCATAGCATCCACATGGCGTCCAACCTTAAAATAATCAACTCCAACCTTCACACTTAAAAAAAAATAAGTGTTGGTACAATATATTTTAAAAGCAAAGATCTTCAAATCTGGCAAAGATTTAATTTTCAAAAATATTTTTAATACCTAAGCAGCACTCTGCCTTTTAATACTTTCATAATGAATATTTATAGAACAAAGATATCAGTATAGTTCTTTTTGAAAAAAAACAAACTGAAAATGCAGAATGAAATTTAGGTCTGTAAGGTGACAATATAAGACCAATGTAATACCAATCTAAAAAAGTTAATGTGAAAAGAATCTTAATTCATGTATAAACAAATTTTGGTCTTAATGATAACATAAAAATGCTAACTTAGTCTAACGACTAGATAAAGATTTTGTTAAAACAATTGTCATACCATTTTAAAGCCCAAGATGCAGATTGTTTCTTTCGTAATGCAGAAGCAAAATCATCCTCAGAGAAATTTTTGCTATTAAAGAAAATAAAGGTCAAACAGTAAATACTTTTAAATAACTACATTTCACTTTGCCTGACACACCCTTAAGACTGAGAAAATCCCAAGCAAGAGCTCTATAAAGCATTTATACAGCAAAAATCCTTAAACTGTGAAAAAGTACGTATTATAAATAAAATTATTTCTTAAGCATAAGACATGTGATATGGCCCAGGTGATGGGATCTCTCAGTTTATTCTCTTGCTAGACTTAGGATCATCAGTATATCCTAAGCTATGCATTTCTTAGCTTAGTACCATTTCTACCACCTAAGAGAGTAACATAGATGGACTATACCTTTGTAGGCCTCTCATTAAAGATGGCGGATTAGATTCATCTATTCCTAGCTTTTCTAGGAGAAATTCAACTACTCCTGGATTAACAAATCCCAAAGAACTCTGCATGATATTTTCATATGATTCCAAAGAATTACTATTTAGTTCAACACTCCTCCTTGGAAAAAAAAAAGTACACAAAAATATAAGTGAGTAAATTATTAGCATATACCATTTCTAGTAAAGAAATAGCATTATTCTATGAAGCTTGTATACTAAAATCATTTTTGTACATGTACATATTACATCATGATAGGGTTTCTTTTACCAAGTCTGAAGTAATTTAAGGTTTATAACAATGAAATGAGGACATTTTACTACAACAGAAACTCAAATTCCATGTGTGAGAAGTTTGACAAAATATGTTATTTTAATCCAAGAAACTTGTACTGAACTACTGCTGAAACAGTTTGGATAAATACCTGTAGTACAAAGGAAGCTCTTCAGAAGTAATGACACCTAGTTTAGTATTAGATAGGTGTGGTGGAAGAGATGAGCTATAAAGAGACACCGCAAGCTTCTCATGGTACCTGTCAATATCCTTGATTCCAGCTTAAAATACAAAAGAGAAAGAGAACTAAGCTAAGAGGAAAATGTACATTAACATAAAAATGCATAAGCATTTCCTAATACTATCCCCACATTAGTCTACATTGTCAAAATTAATAAAAGAAATTTCTGGGGAGGACATTCTTTTGGACAGGGTCTTGCTATTGTAGTTCAGGCTGACCTTCAGCTCACTATGTAACCCAGGCTAGCCTCCAATTTGCTATGATCTTCCTGCCTTACCCTCCCAAGTAAGTGCTGGGATTACAGGTGTGCACCACCACAATGACTTCTGTAAAAAAAAAAAAATTTAATTGTTTACTTTTTATTAGAATAAAACTGAGCACCTCGAATGATGTCACCAGTTTGATAATATGACAAAGGATCTCCATGGTTACTATGAGAAGGCACATCTCTTAAGGGGCAAAGAGCCTGCAATGAGAAGTATTTGAAAACATCATTCTTCAGTGAGATTAGTTATCTTCTTTTAACCGTTCAGTACTAACAATTGACATGAATATTAAACAGCAAGAACCTTATAGTCCGTTTATTTTGCAATTGACACAGTTTATATACTTGTAGGACACAGATAATAAATACATTTATAACATGTAATTATCATGTCAAGATAATTAGCATTTCCATCTTATTTCTTTGTGCTTGCATCTTTAGTATGCATCTCTGCTAGTTTTCATATTTGAGATCATCTTTTTAGCTATCACACGTGAATGACATGTGGTATTTACCATGTCTAACTCATTTTACTTAACACAGTGTCCTTCAGTTTCATTCATTTTGCCAAAAATGATAGCAATTCACTTTTTTAAAATGGCTGAATAATATTTCATCTGTTCATCAGTTCAGCTAAATGTAAATAATTTCTATATACAAACATGGTAAAACTTGTTGTCTGGTTTAGTCTGAAAACCATAAATCTCACAAAACTTTCTATTAGATTTAGGAACCATGTACAGATTATAAAACAAAAAGGTATTTTGCACTTGTGAAAAACAGAATTTTGCCCAGAAGGTATAGTGTCCAATAAAAATGTAATGTGGCTTCTCCACAATTCTGTTTTTCTGTTCACTTTCCTAGATAGTCGGAAAATGTCAAACCTTTTAATGACATGTGATTTAAAGTTTTGGATTCTTCACCTAGGACAAAATATCTTTTAGGCAAATCTCTTACATTTAATTGTTGAAAACATATAAATGAACTTTGCTGAATGTCCATATTCAAGTATCTGATAGAAGTATTAAATGATTAAGAGTATATTCCACTAGACTGTAACTCCAGAATACAAATCAACTTCACCGTATCAGCTGGTATCTGAGCACACAAAAATGGAAACTGCCCTTTCAGAGTCTACCGAAAAAAATCCCCAAATGAAAAATGGAGGAAGAAACATTTTTTCCTCCGATTAGAACTTTTCCAAATACTCAAGAGGTGTTTTACACACACACACACAATTTCTTTAATGAGATAACTATCAAAACCAGAGATAACCGAAAAGCCAGTAACTTACTGTGATTTCTAAGTGGGATATGTCTCTCATGATGCCACTTCCTAAACAGATTAACACCATGAAGAAACCAAATTCCCGAATGGAGCTAATTCTTCCGATTACTATATCACCACGCTCAATATCTCGGAAGAAAAGCTCTCTCCGATCCACACTAGGCATCTCCATGAACTGCTCTAAAGGTGGCATGACTGCAAAATGTTCTGCAAAAAAAAAATTGGAATCATGAACAACCGTTTAGATTTTCATTTCCTCTGAAATACAGTTTAAAGCAACCATTAGATACCAAAATGATTTCAAGATCAAACCCACCTTCATTGTCTTCGTGAACTTCGGACGCTGCAGGTCCATCAGATTTCCAGGAAAGTGCAAACAGCAGATCTGCTTTTTTGGAGATGAATTTTTGTATTTCGACATTGTCGATTCTCTTCTCTTTCCTTAAAAATAAACAATTTATGAATACTGGCTTATCTGCAAAACTTTTTACCTCCAAACTTGTGCTTATGGCGTTCACTGCCCAATCCGCTTTAAACTTGAGGTCTCACATCCTCGGAGAGTTTTAACTAGGGATTCGCTTATTCGCCAACCTGGAGGTGGAGGGCGGGGAAACCTTAACAAGCGACGCCTCCAGGCTCGGAGATAAAAGCCTAGGGGACTTTAGTCAAAGAAACCATACCCTCCCGACCAGCGTCGGCGAGCTCGCCCACAGTACCCGTTGCGCACTCGGGACACCGACCCTCCTGCGCTCAGTCCTCTGCACTAGCGAGTGGACTTGCGTGGGCCGCGCGGCAGTGGATTCCAGGCGCCGCAGCCCAGGGCGGCGGGTGCGAGCCCGGCTCGGGGCCCCTTCCACTCTCGCGGCGGCGCAGCTGTCCCATTACCTGCTCTGTACGTGCTGCTGGGGCTGGGGAGCCCGAGCAGGCTCCGCCGCCGACCCCAGCAGGCTCCGGAAGTGCGGGTTGTCCTGCTGCTCACTCCGGAGGAGGAAGAGCAAGGACGGCCCGTGGCAATTCAGGGACTGCCGCAGAAGGTCCCGGTCCATGACGCGAGGCTGCAGGCCCGACAGCTCGTTCTGTGCCCACTACATGAGCGGGGTGCACTGTCAGGCTGAGGAAGCAGCCGGAAACACACGACGCTCCAAAGCAAGCTCGCCTCTTCCGGAAGTGCTCCGAGGCGCTCGCAGAGGGAGTGGGGCGGAGTCCAGCCTCGGTCTCGCGAGACCCGGCGAGACTACGGAAAGCCGGAAAGAGAGGGCTAGGGGTGTCAGTGAATGGGGGATGTAAATGAGAAACTTGCCTTTAAAAAGATTTATTTGACATTAGGTCGAAATAGTCCGAGTTGTACTGTAGGGTAACTAATTCATTCTCGTATTTACAGGAGGCCAGGGTAAGAACCTCGGGCTATTGGCACAAGTTCCTTACTGCTGTGTTTATCAGTGCCGATGACTTGGGCAACCACTACAGTAAAACAGCTGCCCTCGGAACGTTTCTTCGTAAACCACAGCTGAAAAAAACGAAAGGAAATAACATGTTATTTCAGGTTATGTTCACTGTTCATAGTAACGATTCACTTACTAATAATGATTTTAGAACTATGAAGCCATAATACCTTTAATATGTAGACATGCTGTAATAGTTTTATACCTTTATCCTATTCGACGTTAAACTGTATTCATCAAGGGAGTATTTATTGAATACTTGTTCAGAATGCCTACACAAAGTAGTGACAGAAGAAAGGAATTTTGTAAACAGGTGTACTAGGAGCTCAGCCTGGGGATTTTATTTAGGGTTAGCACTGGCATTGAGTGGCAGTAGCCACAGTGGTTAGTTGTCACTGGTAACTTTGTTCTTCACTTCCTGAATATCACTCCCCTTGCAGAAAATGAAGCCTCCCAGAATGGGAATGGAAGTGGTGAGGAGAAGTGAGGAAATTAGTCTTCTTGCATCTCATTTGGGAGAAACCAGCTCATATATGGAGTCTCTCAAGGTGGGCATGTCAAGGCAATGTTTTTCACTTCTTGCTTTTTTAACTTTAAAAATTTTCTCTAAGAAATTTCCATGTTAAGGGATATGAATAAATGAATATCGGCTGTGGTGGAGGTAATAGTAGTGAGAGAAATGGGGAAGGCAGAGTATGCAAAACAGTTCTTTGATGTCTGCCTGGTAGGCCATTTCCTTTCTAAATAAAACATAGGGACTTCTGAAAGCTCCTCCCAGAGCACCCCCTAGCTAACCTTTTCGTGATGAAAAAGTTGTATAAGGTATGCAATTTAGCAGAAACACCAATAATTTTCATAATGTATTCCTTTGATCCTGTCTTGCACTAAGCTACAGTATTTATTTTTAGACGGTATCTCACTAAATGCCCAGGCTGGGCTAAAACTTGGAATCCTCCTGCCTTGGCCTTCTAGAGTGCTGGGATTACAGGTGTGACTACCATGTCCGTTTCTCAATGCAGCCTCCCACCTTTAATAGACACAACTACGCACCCTGGAGATACAAAACTGAAGGAAACAAGAATGCAGGAACACTCTGGTTCTTGAGTGGGTTACAGCCCGATGGAAGAGTAGACATAAGAAATAAATATGACACAGTGGTAAGTTCCATTGAGGATGCCTACCAGGCTGTGTGCTTACACGGTTCTCTTTTCTCTGGAAAGTGCAGTAATGTCAGCTGCTGGGGGTAAGAGAGGAGAGGAGAGGCAAGTATGTGCAGTTGAGGAAGAAAGAATGAATATAATTAAAGGAGTAGAGTTTCAGAAAAGTAAGACGCATTGTGGAGACCAAAAGTGTGAAATGGAGATAGGCAGGGGTATTTTAGTTGATAGGCATTTTCACTATGTGAGTTTATCATTTCATGAGAGCTACACATTGATAGGAAGAGGCCCCCTGTTGCACTGTGCACATGTGCACACACAGATTAAATTCATGATTCTTTTTTTAAAGCAACACAGAAACTTGGGTGAAGCAAGGTAGCTATATCAAGTAGAAGCAGGAACAGGAGTGGTATATTTAGTGTATTGAACTTTTCCTGGCTCTCCAAGTTTCCCAAGATAACATGTAGAGGTGCTAGTTTATTTGTTGAAGATAGTCTTTTGTTTGATGTCAGAAATTTTATATTATTATTTGTAAAGGTCATACAAATAACCTATGACTTCATAAGAGATATTTGTAAAAAAATTTCTGGTTTTTGATACTGATAGAAGCAATCTCAAGAGGGCTTCATCTTTATGTGAAGAGTGAATAGAAGGCAAATAGCAAATAGAGCCCAGGGTCTGTTATACATCCAACTTTTATTTTTTAGCAACTTTTTATGAGTCCTCTCTTTTTTTGAATAAAAGAACTTACTTTTAGAGGATGTTTAGGTTTACAAGCAAAAGTGAGGTAAAGTTACAGAAATTTCCCATAAATACATGCCACGATTGAAATATATGTTGAATGTTTAAATTTTGAAAGTTGCATTGCCATTAATTTCTCTCAAAAATTTTCCCCTTGCTCTGAATACACTTTATTTTTTGGCAGAACTGGGATTGACCTCAGACCCTTGCGCTTACCAGGGAAGTGCTTATTCTACTGAGCCATCTCCCTGGCCCCTTGAATACACTTATCCCATCCTTTTTGCCACTTTCTGAAGCAGTTCTGAAGTCCTCTTTCATGGATGTCTTTTGTTGCAGTGCTGTGGCTGCTTTGATACTCTGATTGATTAAAGCCATTTACCTTTCATGGTCATTTGGACAGTGGAGAAGAGCCAGAAGTCGCACAGTGCTAGAGCTGGTGAGTAAGGTGGATAAAAACATAGCATAATGTTTCTGTGAGCCTATATTTCTGTTGGATAGGACACAGTATCAGCAGTTTGTGTATTTTCTGTTGCATCTCATGCAGATAGTTGCAAAAGACTTCTACAACTGCTTTAGAAAGTGACAAAAATGATGTGGTAAATGTGTCCAGAGAAAAGGGAAGAATTTTGAAGGGGATTAGTAGCAATACATAACTTTCTAAAAATTTAAACATTCACTGTATATTTTGATCAGTCCTTCTACCTTGTGGCTACACATGCACAAGAGTAGACTATTTGTAAGCAAAATGGCTGCCCCACTGTGCATTCTTGTCAACACTCTTGTCCTCAGTACCAGCATCCCCCACTAGAGTGGGTACATTTGTTACAACTAAGAAACCTAACTGACACCATATTGTTCAAATTCCATAGTTTAACTTAATTTCACCCTTGATGTCATACATTGTAGTTTTTGACCAATGTACAATTATTAGAGACAGCTAAGTTCCATAGAAATATTATAGGTAGTCAGATAGGGCTAGGCCCTCCAAGGAGTCAGTGCAGAAGACAATTGTGGGTAGTGGTGCATTCCTGGAAGACAGAGACTCAAGACTAAGATGGAATCACTATACCTACATTCCCTGAGGATAAAAAATAATGACTGATATTCTGAATAGGCATGAATTACTTGGGTAGGGGGTCAGGCCCTTGACCATCCCTTCCTGGAAAGGTCCTTGTTTTTTCTGTGCACACTTGCTATGTGCTTGCTTCCCCATAGGATCAATATTACCTAAATGACTACACTTGTAACCTTAACATAAATTTTGTCACCTTACACCCACTTTGTGATTTTTCTCTATAAAGCTTCCTTTGAGAATGGGCTTATAGGCAACCTACTTTCTGGGTGCCCTTTTTTTTCTCTTTGAAGCTTGCTTTTCTTCAGTAAATATTTCCTGCTTTTAACTTCCACTGTTCCTTAGAATTTATTTTTCGATTTTTGGGGAACACAAATTTGGTGTATGAGACATCTAGTAGGTTGGGAATTATAATATTTCTCTTACATTGTTTGGAACCCTTGGAGGTCCTAATCTGTATATCATAATGATGTATGTTTGTCATTGTAGCTACACTGCTCCAAATGCATCATCTGTGGTCCATTCCTTTCTTTTCCCAGAACACTTGGCAGCCGTTGAATGCTTACTGTCTCCATAGTTTTTCCTTTTGCAAAATATCATATAGTTAGAAACATACAATATGTAGCTTGTTTCAGGAAGGCTTCTTTCATGTAGTAATTTCCAGTTAAGATTCTTTCATATCTTTTCATGGCCTGATGCCTCGTTTCATTTCTCACTGAATAATATACCATTGTCTGGATATAACAAAATTTATTCATTCACTGAGAACATCCTAATTGCCTGAATGCTTGGGAGCTTAGGACTGAAACTGCTATAACATTTTCATGCAGGGTTTTGTATGAACTAAGTTTTCAATTCCTGAGGAGTATGATTACTGGGTCACATGGCAAGAATATGTTTAGATTTATAAAAAAAAGAGTAGACTATTTGTAATCAAAGTGGATGCACCAATGTGCATTCTTGTCAACACTTAGAAATTTTTTGTTGCTTCACATCATCGCCATCATTTGATGTTGTCAATGTTCTGGAGTTTTGCCATTTTAATAGATATATCGTGGCAACTCATTGCTTTAATTTGCATTTCTCTGATAACCTGTGATGTGAAACATCTTTTTAAATGCTTATTTGTTATCAGTACAATTCACACACTTGATTCTTTCCACAGTTCTGGTTGCAAACCTAATTGATGAGAACAATCAAATTCAATGGTTAGGTTCAATTTTTTTATTAATGTTTCCATTTTTATTTGTTTTCCAAATACAAAAAGTCAAGATCTTTTCACCAGTTATGAGACCATGCAAAGCAATTCATTCTGTGCAATAATTACTTCTCCCCTTCAATGTTTCTGGTTTATACAGTGGTGTGACTGACAGCAAATGGGATGGCCTGTGCTTGGTTGGAAAATGGCATCTCTTTACAAAAACACAAAAGGCATTTCCTACTTTGTCTACAAGTCAATTTACAGTTAAATGCTTCTTTTGTTTTTGTAGGGGCACATGAAACTGAAATTTAGCTGCCCAGTTTTGTTCAGCAATCCCACAAATAAGCACAAAGGTCAGAATAAATACAGTAAACTTTGGAGAGCTGGGATAGTAGACATTATTGACCTTATGGGTACATTAGATTTGATTCTCATCCAGTTTTGGTTCATGAGCATGGACAGAATTGAGTTCATGAAGCCAGTTACTTCTGTGCCCATATTTTGATGTGGTGTCTGTTTTAGGTCTTTGGTCCATTTTTAAATGATTGATTTCTTATTGTTGAGTCTTAAGAATTCTTTGACTATGTTTTTTGAAAATACTTTGTAGTCTGTGACTTGCCTTTTTGTTCTCTTGATTGTATCTTTTGTGGAGTAGCAAAATTTAATTTCAATGAGATTTACTTTATCAATTCAGTTTTTCTGGGATCATACCTTTGGTATTGTATCTAAAATGTCATTACTATCCTCTGTATCATTTTCTACATTACATACTTGGAGTTTTATAATTTCGCATTTCACATTTAGATTCATGATTCATTTGAAGCTAACTTTGCCCATGTGCAGGTTGATTTTTTGTCATATGTGGATATGCCCTTGTTCCAGAACCATTTATTGAAAATGATCTGTTCATTATTGTATCACCTTTTTCCTTGGTCATTTGCCTCTACTTATATGGGTTGATTTTTGATTCCATGCATTGGTGTGATACAGGGAAGTAAAACTCCCAACTTGACCTGAATGAGTTTGTGTTCTCTAAAACCGAATAATGAATTTTAGGAACAAATGGAGGTTGAGGAAAAAACTTTATTGGATAGAAAAGCTTCTGTCAGAGAGGGACAGAAGGGGGACCTGAGCCGGTTGCCAGGGGAAGCTGTCTCTTTTAGGGACTTTTATACAGCAAAACCATATGGGACTAAGGTAGAGAAGGGGACTCACTTAGGTGGATGTGGGGTGGGACAAAACTATGGTCAACCAATGGGATTACAAGAACCATTGTTCAGGTAAAGTTGATTAGGCCCAGGACCAAATGGGGAAGCGAGTCAAGTACTAAGTGGGCATGAATACAGGACAGGGTCTCTCCCCCTTGGGGTTTGGGCTACTAACTCACTTGGGTCTTTTCAGGTGATCGCTACCTATTTAGAATATCAATCCTAGGTGCTACTCTTTTAACATTTGTTTGGCCTTTGGGTCTGGTTCATAGCAGGAGCCTCCAGTCATTCCCAGAGTTGCAGACATCCTGTCTCCTGTATTATCTCTTTGGAGGGTCTGGTCCTACCTGGCTGTCTAAAAATATTTCTATCTAACTCTGCTGCCTGCAATAGGTCTGTCTGGTGTTGTAAATTTTGTATTCATTAGTGTCTGTTTTAGTACATACTGTTTCCATTTCTTATGTGGTATTGGTACATGTATGTAGCACATCTTTATTTTTTCTGTGTGTGTGTGTATGTGTGTGCCTGGCTTAATCTACCGTGGGGATGGGGATGGGGATGGCTCAGCTTGTGATACTAGGGATTGAACTGTGGACCCTGCACTTGCCTAAGCAGGCACTTTAGACTGCTAAGCTATCTCACTGCCCCCCCAACACATCTTAATTCTTCTTTTCATTTCCATTCTCTTCCCTTCTTACCAGCTCTCTCCATCTCCTGATGCCTTTTCCATTTGAGAGGTATCCCCCTACTTCTGATTATCCTTTATTTCACTTTCTATTTATAATTTGGCTTTCTCTTATAAGAGAAACCATATAATAGTTATGTTTGTGTGTCTGATTTATTTTAGTTGTCATAGCCTCAAATTGCATCCATTTTCCTACAAATGACTCAAGTTTAGCTTTCTTTATGGCAGAGTAGGAGTACAAAGGGCCAGTAAGAATATGAAAAAATGCTCAACATCTTTGCCCAATAAAGAAATGGAAACAAAAACAATAGAGAGATTCCAAGAAACCAGATAATAACAAATTCTGCAAGGCTGTGGGAATGGGTTGTTGGGCACCCCTCTACATTTTTATTGGGAATATAAACTAGTTAAACTATTATGGAAATCAGTATGGAAATTCCTCAAAAAACTAAAACTCACACATTCCATTTGGCCCAGGCATTCCCCTTCTCAGTGTCTTCTTGAAAGAGATAGAAACATATTACAGTTATACATGCATGTCCATGTTTATAACAGCACAATTTGTCCATCAACAAATTAATGTCTGTTCTTTAATACCACCATGTTTTAATTATTCTACCATTATAGTCAATACAGAAGTTGAGTAGCAAATAGAAGTAGTAAATATTGGAGTTGGGTAGTACTAGTCCTCTTAATTTATTCTTCCCCAAAGCCTAGTATAACCTTTTTCTTTTAAAAAGTTCCCTTAGTTTCTTAAGCTAGCTTGAGAACTGTGGTTGAGAACTGAGAATTTTACTAGTGCATTAAGAGGTCACCAACTAGTAGCCTCTGGCCTTCCTACTCTGACATTTTAAGAATGCATGAACAAATGTGGAGAGATTAATACATGTTGTGCTGTTCAAACACTAACTCTAGAATCCATGTATATGTGGTACTTGTACAGTGTATTGCAGTTTTAGAACACTAGCTGAAACTGTGATACTTAAGATTGAAATTTTAAAATGTATACATATGGAACTTACTTTTAAAATATTTTTCTCAACCATACTTGGTTAGGGCATGCCAAGACAGCTGGATAAGTATTAGTTTTTGGTGTGTCTATGAAGATATTTTCAGATAGGATTAGCATTTGAATATTGAACTGGCATACTAAGTAAAGCAGATTGCCCTCTCCTCTTTTTCCAAGAGAAAGTGAAAGAACAGCAGACAGAGCAAGGAGAAATTCAGGTTTTTTTCTTGTCTAGATACTTGAACTGGGACATAATCTCATTTTAGTTTTTACCCTTACATTGGGATTTATATTATTGACACCTTATTGTCAGGCCTTTGGACGCAGACTGAATGAAACTACTAGCTTTCATAGACACTTAGCTTGCAGATGGCTGCCCAGAGGACTCTTCAGTCTCCCCACTCTTCCATATTGTGGGAGCCAGTTCTTCATGGTTTGTATGCACACATCTCTTGTTGTTTATTTCTTTGGAGAATCCTAACAAAGATCCTTTATTATGTTAACATTGAAAGAAATCTTTAAATCTTTTTTCCACCAATGATACCATTGATTGCATTCTTAAGCACACAGTGCAAGAAATTTAGGTTACAGTTTTGTCACCAGATCCCTTAACTAGCTGTGTTCTATTCAAAATTCTGTTGAAGACTACCCTGAAATGATTTAAGGAAGTGTAAGGAATACTAATGCAAAGTATAGTAATCAGTAAGCAATCCATTATTAGAGCAAAATCTTATGCTACAAGCTTTCTGGTAAGGATTGATACTTCATTGATTTTAATAGTGTTTGTTTGACAAAATCCTAACCTTTTTTTTTCCTATCAAAGAATAATACATTTCTTAAAGAATGAGAATATTGAGCATATGATTTGTGTGCACATGAACAACTACTTTGAAGATAACAAGCAATATACTAACCATTTTTATTCTCCTATTAGCTTGTTCTGAAATTTTGTATCATTGGTTTTACTGTGTGTTTTACTTTAAAATAAAAAAAATTGTCAGTTTAAGCCACTTGAGGGTGCTGTAAGATCATTGAATTATCAAATTGTATATTCTTTGCCAGAAGCCTACCAACTAAACAAGGATTCAAGGATAGGGGACTATGATTTGTTTACTATAGAGTCCTTTTAAGATAATTGCATCTCTAACACCTTCTTCATCTTTTAGTGACTAGTAAATGTTTTGAGGATATTATTTTATTGATCATATCTCATTGCCTAGAAATGTTTACTTAATATTTTTTGAGTTTGGTTTGTTTTTCTCCTAGAAGGAAGATCACTGGTTTTAGCTCTAATCCAGGCTGGCAAAATTTGAATAGACCCAAAGTGAACATTGAACAAATCTGGGGGTGGGGCAGAGTAGTGTCAGTGTATTTAATCATAACCCAGGCAGGATGTATGCAGCCATCCTGGAGATATGCAATGCTTGACCATATGTAGTGACCATCTGTAGTGCTAGTCTCAACCAGCATATCTTCCATGTTTGTCTTTGTTTACAAGAAGGACAAAAAATAGAATGAAGATATTTCAGCATAAATCTGTTCTGATTGTCAGGGGGAAAGTTGAGAATTGTGTGCAATACTGATATGGAATAGGTTAGTGTGCTTATCTTCAGGTACTTGATCATGACTCTGTATAAAGCTATATACACACATATATATCTTATATTCTTAGGTTTTTGTTTTTTTTTTGGCATTTTCTCATAGTACTATACAAATAACATTTGAGGATTATAAGCAATTGTAGTGGATTTCTGACTGGTAGTCAACTTATTACACCCAGCTGAATTAAACTAGCATGGTGCTGGTTGCGGGATGCCCACCTGAGGATTGTTGCCAGCAGCGTAAAAGGCAGAACAGGAGAAGCTACAAAAATGCTGTTAGGCATGCTGTGTGGAGAAGCTGTTGGGGCTGTGGGAAGCTGCTAAGTTCTCTTGGGATGTTCTCCTGGAGGACCGTGTCATGCTGTCTTTCCCAATGAACTTTGTGTATGTATGTCTTTTAGTTGCTCTTCTCTTGTTATTGGGACAAATACCTGACACTCAAAATGAAGGAAAGAAAGGTTTATTTAGTGCACAGTTACTGGAGATTATAGTTCATACTCAGCTGGCTCCAGGTCAGAGTGGCATACGGCAGAAAGCAACCTTTTATGGCAGCGGCAAAGATCAGAGAGGAAAATGGAGGAGTAGCAGCAGTTGAAGCAGCTAGCTTCTCTTCCTTCATTGCATTGAAATGCAAAGTGCCTGCCCCAGGGCAGATGTACTCTCACACCCATAATCCCAGTGGATCATGAGTTAATCACAAACTCTAGAAATCTGCCCCTTGACTGCATGAGGCTCTGGGGGGACACTTATACACAAACCATAACGGGTGTGGTTATTTTTTAGTTTTACTTTTTAATATATTTGGTACAAGGTCTCACTACACAGTTCAGACTAATAATGATCCTCTTGTTTTCAGCCTTCCCAGTTCTGGGATTACAGGCATGTGCCACCACACCAGGTCAGGGTGGCCAGCTCAGCATGCCCAGTGGTGGGGCCAGCTCAGCATGTGGTGCTAGGGATTGAACCCTGGATCCTGCATTTGGCTAAGCAGGTGCTTAGTCCGCTGTGCTATCTTGCTGTCCCAAAATGCTTGTTTCTGTTTAAGCCACTGGGTTTCTTTTCCTATGAAATCAGTATGAAGTTATATTTTTTATTATACTGAAGTGCTAATTAATGTGGATTCCTACTGTGGCTGGTCTCTTTAAGTTAGTGAATTCCCTAGTTCCTTTAGTTATAGAAAAATCACAGGATAGCTGTCCCACAGAAATATCACAGATTTCTCCCCTACAGGAACAGAAACAGAATGGCTAGTAATTGTTAGGAAGGGTCAGTGTAGCACTTCAATAGATTCCATTCTGGGCAGTGGTCTTGAGTTTTTAAGTGCAGAAATTCAAGTCATGCTTGGCAGTCTGAAGCATACTACCAAGCTTGGATGTAGACGTCACACTGCGGATGTATTATTGGTGACCTATCACTGGTGTGTGGTACAGTGATGTATATTGAGTATCTACATTTTCTCTTCAGTCAAAAATTTGTGATCCCAGGATAAAAGAAGATGCAGAGAGGAAAAGAGCAAGAGAGAGAGAGAGAGAGAGAGAGAGAGAGAAGAGAAATGAAAGGAAATGTAGTTGTTAGGAGTTATGGTTTGTGTCTAGTGGTACTTCCAAAGCCTCAGGCAGTCATGGGTTGGAGACTTTTTAGAGTTTGAGACTAACTCATTATCCACTGGGATTATGGATTTTAGTACTGCTGGGATTATGAGTGTGAGTACTACACCCAGCCTTGGGGTGGATAGCCTGAATGTAGCATAAGAGACATAGAAAGACAGTCTTTTTCTCTGTTGCCATTGTTGCTGCTACTTTACCATTTTGCTTTCTTTGCTCTTTGCTGCCAGCATGAAAGGTTGTTCTCTGCCAGGTGCCACTCTGCCTTGGAACCAGCTGAGTATGTACTAAAATCTCCAGTAACTGTGAGCTAAATAAACTTTTTCTTCCTTCATTTTGGGTGTCATGTATTTGTTCCTGCAATGAGTGAAGAGGAACTGAGACATTAGGCAATATTAGTATTTCTATCAAGCTCTGTAATCTTATGTGTTCAGTTCTTCCATGGGTATTTCTGCTAGCTGATCATATACTCTGCTCACCTGGACATATTCCTCCCACCCCATCTCTATACACATAAATAATATATGTATATAATTGCTGATGTGTTTTTGAAAACTTTTAAAATTCAATTTATAAGTAACATTTTTTAATTTCTCTATGTGGGAGCCCAGTATACAAAACAATTACTCTATTTGAAGCAGTTACTAATATATTGAGGAATATATTGATAATTCATTAATTTTTCTTTTTGTTCCCACCCTATTCCCCCACTCATATACCAACTGATGGCTAGATAGGCAACTTTAAGGAGTATCTCAGACCTATTACCAGATTACTTCTTCAAGCAGAGCTCTGTATCATAGATTATATTTCAGCTTGAATTATAATCATATGCTAATTATTTTGCTTTCTGTTTATACTTTACACAGACTGGAGTTGTATATTTCTCAAATACTCTAGCCCCATACTTTTTCTTCTGCTTATTTTTGCTTCTACAGATAGTGATTCTTTTTTGTTATGTTTTTATTTTCCTAATTTTACTTTCTCAGAAGGTAACTTTATTTCCAAGCTCAGGAAGGTTCCATTCTTTTCCCAAATAAAGTAATTGTAATTTCCTTCATAATCTGCCCTTTATCAAGGTGTCCCAACTAATTTTTAATCTTTTACATAAATCACGATCAAGACCGAACCACATAGATTCTGCTATTTTCTAAGTACTCCCATGTTTTTCTTGCCTCTTAACTTTTATGCTTATTTCCTTGCCTCCTTTATATCTTCAGACTCAAAGAGTGCCTTTCTTACAGCTTACCATTTCATCATGATACTAATCATAAGTCAAACTTTTTTGATTACTTATCTTCCCCAATTAATATGTAATATCCATGAAGACAGGGCTGTATCTTCTATTTTTGTTTTGTTCTGAAGAAATTTTTTTCATAGTACTGCAGATTGATCCCAGGGTATTTGCCCTGAGCTATATTCCCAATTCTTATTTATTTATTTAAATTTTGAGACAGACAGTCTCTAACTTGTCCAGGATGGACTCAAATGTGCTGTCCTCCTGCTTCAGCTCCCAGGGTGTAGGATTTCAGATATGTGTCACCATCCCAGGTTTAATGAATGGCTATTTAAAAATATTTTAATGTAAATATTATGCTCATTTGGAGTATATGTATCATATAAATGCCTGAGCAAGTCTCAAGATTTTTTTTTTTTTTTTTTATTGTGGTACTGAGGATTGAACTTGGGACTTTGTGCTTGCCAGACAGGCACTTATGCTGCTGAGCTATATCTCCAGCCCCAAAAGTTGAGAAGGATTTTTTTTTTTTGGCTGGCTCAGGCTGCCTTAAGGATAGGTCTGCTAAGGCATGTGGAGCTGGGGCTCGAACCAATGTCCCCTGTGCCTAACTGGGTTTGCTCAAGCAGGTACTAACTGAGCTAACTCACAGGCCCCCAAGGCTCAGGTAATATGTAGGATATAAGGAGATCTCTAATTAAACTTACGTTTTGGGCTGTGGGATCATCTGTTGGCTTGGGTGGCAGTTATGGCAAATAAAGATGTCATTTGGAAATTATAGCAGCAGACAAAGGAATTGTTGCAAAAAATTGTCCATATTGGATGTGAGGTAAAAATGCTTTTTGGGCAGGTGTAGAGAGCATGGTAACTCAGTACTCCATGCTTAATGAATGTAGCTTAATTTTTTAAAACCTTACTTCAAAGGAAGTTCCATTTTTTAAAAATAATGCTCAGATATAAGCTAAAAGATGTACCATTCAAAAATGCAACTGTGATATTCTTTTTTCTTTCCTTTGCTGTTATATCCTTCCATAGGTTTCTATTTGGCTTTTGGCTTTTTATCTTGGTTAATAAGTCTGGATTTCATGATTCTTCTGATTAGGTATAGTTTTTCCTACTGCTTTGTGTTTAAAAGCTGCAACTTTATTAGGGTTCTGCAGATTAACAGAGCTGATAGTATGTGCACATGCATTTTTTTTTTTAATCTGTCCAAATGTTTGTACTTTTCCTTATTCAGTGAAGCATTCATTGGTTCCTACATGCTTTGGCCTTTCAATCCCATCCAATATCATTCTCAGGTTAAGTAACATTAATTATTTTATTTTAAAAAAGAAGGAACTGAAACTTAAAAAGTTAACTCCCTTGCCAAGGACCCACAATCAGAGTCTAACTCAGGGATCTCTGATGACAGGATTCAAACAGTAATTTTTAATGTTCTCATAGTCTAAGGCCTACAGATTTTCTTCCAGGATTTTCAATGCAAGCTGAATGTAGAAGGAAAGGTGAGGCAGAGGTGTAGGAGCTGGCCAAGTCCTTCAAATATCTTGTCTTGGGTTGGGGGGCTCATCCACCCCTTCTTAGGAGCAAAGAGATTTCCACACAACAAGGTATTCTCCCTGACAGAGTCAGAAAACTCTGTCGTCACCTCCTCCTTTCCCCTCTTGCCCACTCTAGTTGGGCCAGGCTTGAAAGGCTGCTTCCCATTCATATCTCAAGGAGTAGAACCTGCACGTGCATTTTTAAAAGGAGATGTGTTTTAAGGCATTGACTCGTGATTTTGGGGGATGGCAAGTTAAAATATATGTGAGCTGAAAGCAAAAGACCGTGAAGGAACTAATGCACTCTAACACCTGTCTCTGACTGAATTTCCTCTTGCTTGGAGGAGCACAGTCTTGTTCTCTATCCAGCTCTTGAACAACTTGGATGAGGCTAAGTCACATTATGAATGGCAATCTGATTTACTCAAATCTACTTATTTAAATGTCAATCTCATCCAAAATAACCTCATAAAACTGGAATAATGTTTCACCATATATTTGAGGGCCATGGCTCAGTCAAGTGGACACATAAAATTAACCATCAAAATTATTTTCTAGTCCAGTGGCATAAGTGGAGCAGTGCCAACCCATGATGGGAAAGCAGCTGGAAAGCATGTTATAGGAGGAACAACTGAAGGCCTGGGAAAGCTGAGAATGTCTGTGTCATTCAGTATACTGGGACACGCACAGCCATACTTAATATCAGCCTGAATTGAATCATCACTTTTTATTTAGGTATTTCATAGTCTCTTTGTCTAAGATTATATTAATTTCATTTAAATATTTTATTATGAATAGAATTTCATTTTATTATTTTTTTTCAGTGCTGAGGACTGAACCTAGGGTCTTGCACATACTAGATAAATGATCTACAACTAAGTTACATCCCCAGCTCCATATCCACATGATTTCTAAATTTGCAGTGCTTTTATTCAGCTACTTCCCAAATCTAGCATTTAAGAATATTACTTCTATGTTGAGCACTGCATAAAACCTTTTACACTTTTCATGTGTTGTCCAGGTGACTTCTTTATTGAGCTATCAAATGTTACTTCTAAGTATGACAACCTAGAATTTTTCTGTAAATTGTTTCATTCCCATTTCTTTGACATTTCAATTCCTCTCTTCATTAAAAATAAACACTACCATGTGAGGAAAGTGTTTTTGCTTTGTTTATTACTTTGTTATTTTTTTATTAGCTGACCATCTGGAACTTTCATTGCATCAAGATGACCAGAATGAATATGAGAATTGTAATTCATTAATTCACTTAGTATTTATCAACTTTTGACTTATTCCAAATATGTACTTTTTCATATTCAGAGAACAGATTTTAAAAATCATAAATGATAAAAGATGAATTATTATTGCTGATGTTTTAACTAAAACTTCTTTTAGTTCTAAACCCATGGACTCAGATATGAAAAAAAATTATATCTTCTGTCATCTCCACAGAATGAAACAACTGATATTTTTATAACTTATAAATGTAGGGAAGAAACCAGACCCACGTGCAAATATCGTACAGTCTCCCTAATATAACTCAAAAGAAGAATTACAAATAGAAAGGTATAACACAGTTAAAAGGAAAGTGAGAACTTGAGGATTGGACAGTGAGGGGAGGGCAAGGAAAAAAGCTAAGAAACAGGACAGGGCCAAAACCATTCATTTATACACACTAGATGGGTAAGACAATGATCCTGAGAAACATTAGCAGATTTTTGAAACTAGCAGTTAAGTGGTAGGATTCTCACCCTAACTATATATGCTGATACCTGTGAGCCAAACAACTGCACTGAATTTAACAAAGTGTAATAGAAGAGTCACGCTTCAAATGCCTGTCATTCTGATCTTCTAAATATGTACTTTTTATCATGACATACCACATATTACTATACTGTCTTTCAAACAAAATTTTTTTTAAAGGATAATAAATGAAAAAGACAAAAAAGTCAGAAGACAGTCCTGCTGCAATGCTATACATGGATAGATTTTTAAATATCTTTGTGAATATATGTAAGTGTTAATTCCTATTTTTTTTTCTTCATGTTCTGTAAGGACTTAGAATTTAATAGCTCAATACTTGATGGAAAATAAATGTTGCATGTTATGCCTATGATGTCTGATATTTAGACAAATAGTGTGGGTAAATCAAACCGCATATGTTGCAGGGTAATAATAAGCTTCTCTTCTGGAGGGTTAACAACCTAAGTTTGTGGATCAAAAATTGGAGAAAAGGAAATGCTGCAAGGTCAGCCAACATTTTGGCCCTAGCCTCTCAAGGTCAGTGAAAACTCAGGATATAGGAGAACCTGTATTGTAACATCATGGAACTCAGTTGTGCCCAAAATTTTCTGATCAAGGGGATTATGGGGTCACAGAGGAATGTGATTGATGATATATAGTGTGCCTAAGGAGAGTCACATGGAGAGAAAACTTACTCTCAGGCTTCCACAGACAGCAAATGGTTAAGCAGTGGCCGTGACTCATCTGCATGGCTGACACTGACAAAGGATCTACAAAGTGAGCTATAGGGTTATAGGCTAAACCTTGAGGGTACCTGACTGACCTTATCTGATACAAAAGTTAAATTTCTTGTTACATAGGTCTTTATCTAGGTCTTAACCATCCAGCAGAAAAGTATAAAAGTGGAGGTATATAAAGTAAAGCCATATTAATATACTGAGCTGTGAATGGCTCAAATCAACAACTTCTATAGATAACCCACTTCTATCGTGGACTGCTGAACTGCGTGGGTTTTTTTTTTTTTAAAGAAACATGACAGGGCCAAAACCACTGGAAATTAAATAACACTCTGTTGAAAAAACAATGGGCCACAGATAAAATTCTAGAAGAAATTTCAGTTTCTATAATTGTAGATAGTTTTTACAATTAAACAATAAAGCATTGTGTAAAAGTAAAAAAAAATATTGTTACTGTCATACTAATCTGCTTGAAACTGTTTCATTGCTACTTCATTTTTTTTTTCATTAAAATGAAAAGAATTGGTAATATAGCATCCATTGTTAATTAGCTATCCCTGTTTTGAAAGTCTGTAACATGTAGTTTTCTATGTGTTTTTGCTTCTGTTTTCACTCTTCAAAATAAAATAAAAAAAATAAAATAAATAAATTTAGGGAAGAGTATTTTTCACAAGTGTATAACATAATTTACAATGATTTAAGTACTTTCACATTAATTTATCTTCATATGTTAAGACATACTTAAACCTTATCCATTTCTTCTTATTTCTGGCCAAATGAAAGATAACCCATATCCTAGGTTATATACCAAAAAAAGCTTCCCTAAATCTATTGGAATTAGTGGCGTAAGAATTAACAGAAATGTATTTTAAGAAAATATTCTGGGTTTGCATATTGTTGTTTCCCAGTGATCATGGAACAAGAGTTAAAATATGAGGCAAATATCCTTATGCTAGACAAAATGATTGAATAAGAGTACATTTTAATGGGAAAGTAGATTGATAACATATTATTGTGATTTTTCTGGGCAATCTGTCTTTACAAGTCTGCTTGTCCTTTTTACATCCTGATGCCTTCCCTGTACATGTGAGTTTTTTTAAACATACTTGTCCATTTAAGTTGGTTATACTGTCCATTTTTTTTTTTAAACTCATAGATGTTAGTTTCAGTTTTTATTAAATATTTTGAGACTCACATTCACCTGGAGCATTCAGTGTATTTCTCTAACCCATACCCTGGCATATCACATCTTAATTCTTAGAGAGAGCTATGAAAATCCTTTTGAATTTTCTTCACCCAAGCTTGTAATTCCCTCTTTTAGTGTTATTATATATTATCCCAAAGGCTATAGAAAACGCAAATGCTCCCTAAGAAACTCTTCAATTTGATTAGAAAAATTGTTCTTAATCCCTCCTTTGTTCTTCAAGAAGTTGCTTTTCCTGTTTCTTTTAAGAAGTCATTTCTAGGGCTGGCCAGATAGCTCAGTGGACTAAAGCACCTTCTTAGGCAGGTACAGGATTTGATCCCCATGCTGTTCTGGTTCTGCCCCTGGGAGCACTGAGACTTGACTGAGACTAGGTGTGGTAGTGTAAGCCTGTAATCCCAGCACTTGGGAGGCTGAAAACAGGAGGATCACTATAAGTCTGATCTGTGTATTGAGACCTTGTGGAACATCTTTCGCTGTTTCAGTAAATTCTCTTTTTTCCCTATTTTGTTAAGCAGATTTCTGATCTTATCCTTCATCATCATACATCTGAATTATATTCAGTGCAATAGTAATAAAATTTGATTATACAATCTAGTCACAAATCTTTGGAAATTGGGGGATAAGACATGGCATTATTTTTTTATAGCTTATATATTTTATAAATTATTAGTATTTTTCCTGTCCATGTGATTAAATGGTGATCCTTTCCTTAGTTGGGCATTAATCATAGATATATGGTTATGGTTTTAAGGTATGTAGGTTAACTGAAAGCCTTGATTTCTAACAAGACTCTTGCCAAGAAAGAAAGAAAGAAAGAAAGAAAGAAAGAAAGAAAGAAAGAAAGAAAGAAAGAAAGAAAGAAAGAAAGAGAAAGAAAGAAAGAAAGAGAAAGAAAGAGAAAGAAAGAGAAAGAAAGAGAAAGAAAGAAAGGAAAGAAAGAAAGAAAGAAAGGAAAGAAAAACCTATGACAGACAGACAGACTTGGCCAGTATATGAGACAAGCATTTTCAGACACTGGAAAAGTTAATGTAGAGCTGTGAAAAGGGAAACAAACTAGGGAATCTATACTGCTTCCCCATTTTCTGTCTAGAGGCACTTACTAGACATTGATGAGGAAAAGTGAAACCCATAGCGCATGGCAGCCTGATGAGGAGAGACAGATATTAGACTTTGTGGAGACTTAAAGAGCAGGAATTTATGGTGTAGGGAAAAAAAAAAAAAGACTTAAGCAGGAAATGAATTCCAGAAATTTATATGGATATATATTTGAGTATTTGCATGTTAAGCAGGGCATATTTAGAATGACATCCCACAAGAAGAAACAATAACTACCAGATGAAAAACAACTACTGGGAAACAACTGAACAGCTATCAGTTTCACAGGGTTGGGAGATGTTTGAAATCTGGCTGACTTTTATGTAGAAAGACCTTGTGGAACACTCTGGCAAAAAAATTCATTAGCACTCCCTCAAAGTCAATCCTAAGATCTAAAAGTAACCCTTGAGTAAGGTCAATTCTAAACCCTTATTAATGTAGTTGAGAAAAGAACTTCAAAATGATCAAGCTAATCTCTAGTCAATCAATTTCCTGCCAGAACAGAATTCAACTTTCTTTAATGAAACATGTAAAATTTATTCAGCTATGTAATTCACCATGTCCAACATCCATCAAAAATAACTAGACACACAAAAAGCGTGATAGTGTCATCCATAACCAGAAGAAAACCCCATCAGTAGAAACAATCCTAGAGACCAGCCTGGGATACAAAAAGTGAGCTCAAGACCAACTTAACTTGCATAGTGACACCCTGTCTCTAAAAGACCCCCTCCCTCAGCTCTTAGAAACAATTGCATAGATGACAGAATTAACAGACTAGGGCTTTTATAGCAATATTACAAATAATGTATAAGGATTCAGAATGGGAATGAACATGTAAACAGGAAAGAGACGTTCAACTTTTTACTTTTTAAATTTTTATTTGTTTGCATCTGTATGTTTCTCCTTTGGAATGAATTCTGGTAGAAATATAAGGGAGTAAAGGTTTACTATACTTCTCATCCACAAACAAGTTTACTTTTTGGTCTTACCCTTTTTTTTCCTGGGGCGCTGATAGGCCTTCTGTGGTTCACAATGTTATAGCAACTTCAAAGTAATAAATCAAAGAATGCTGGAGGGATGGTTTGGCTTAGTGAATACCTACTGACAACTCTAGAACCTTCTGTAATTCAAGACATATGAAAGAAAATCAGTGAGCATTTCTACAAGAAAGAAGGCACAGGATATAGGTGAGAAAGAGTGACTCAACAGATTTGTAGCACATTTTTCATGTCTTAGACAAAATGAGGAGACACTAAGAAAGGTAAAGAAACATCAGAAGAAAATGCTTCCATATCTCAGGACATTTTGAACACAATGGAGAAATATTATCTTCAAGGATAAATAGGGATAGTAAAACACAAGGAAACTGGACATGAATAATAAAAGAGATGAGGCACAACAAAACAGGTAAAAGAAGGTGGAAATCAAATATACAGGATAACTGAGATGCTTACACTAGTAATTTCCATCAGGTTTTGGAAACTAGCAGTTAATGTTTAAAATTTTTACTTTGACTAACTATATATGTTAATGTCTGTAATCTGGTCATTAAGGACAACAATGTTCAATATAACAACTATGGTTGAATACCTTTCATCTTGTTGTTTTAAATGTGTGTTGTCTCTAATGTCTTACCTATTATTATTATACATTTCAAAATAAATTAAAAATAAATAAAAAGGACAAGGAAAAAATTAAGGTTTGTTGAAAGTAAGAGTTAATGTTTAATTGTTGAGCAATATTGCATGCCTGTATCTGGTAATTTGAGCAACAGATTTGATGATAGCATTATGTAATATAACAATCATTGTTAATTTTCTATTCTTGTTTTGAAATTCTGTACCATTTGTATTGTTTTATGTTGCCTTATTTCTTTGTTCTTTTTTTAATTTTTATTTTATTGAAGTACAAATATCAAGAGACAGTTTTAAGATACCTTGACAAGATGGATTTGATAAA
>PVKA01000645.1:152030-187269 GCA_004027165.1 Ctenomys sociabilis | reverse complement strand
AGAACTCTAAGGAATGTTAGTCATAAAAGGAGACAAATGTCTCATCTTAGGGCAGGTGGCCCTCAGAAAAGGGCTTCTGCTCAGCCTCAAGAAGTCACAGAGGACCCACAAGCAGACCAGACCGGATATGGGGCTGTCACTCCAGGCGGAGGGACCAAACTGAAATAGGCCCACTGCCTCTGCCCGATACACTTTGCTCCCCAGTGTCCATTCCAGGCCCAAAGGAGGGGTTGAAGAATGGGGGTCATTTTGAGTGGTCTGTGTGCTGGGCCCCCCTCAGTATTTCCTGCCCGCACATCTTCCAGGGGAAACTCATGGGAAGGGGGCAGGCAAGGGTTGGAAGCATTTCTAAAGATTATTCCAATTTATTTGCTGTATCTAGATCATGCCATGTTCTAATTAATGCAGACCTTCTAGATTGCTCTGTGTTTGCAAGTTTTCCGAAATGGGCCAGTGCTCTGTGCTCCAGCTGTCTCTGCCTTCCGGCCCAGAATTTCTTTCCCTGCCCACCACAGCCCCTAGTCATGCGTACTTCTACTCACGGGGAAGGTCTCACTGAAGAGCAGAAACAGGAGAACTTGCCTTTGGCTTTTTTCAACTCTAAGCCTCACTAACCAAGGGCATTTTATAATTGATTCACCTCCCAAGAATGCACAGGTGACTAATATGCCCAAGAATTCCCAAGCTGCTCCTGGCCTCGAGTCCCACTGTTGCCATGATTGCACTGCTGCCTGCGTGGACGTCACTGCCAAGTGGGCGGATTTGAGGCAAGAGCTGTGGCCATGGGCTGAGCCTTTCCTGAGTTCTCTGGATTTGATAACAGGGCTTGCTTTAACTCTTCTGTCAGGGGATCTGGATATCCTAAAGACAGTATGTAAAATATTTATTAAGAAGAATATCTATTTTTAACTAGGAATGATTTCAGTTCTATTATTCATGCAGCCTTGGAGGGCAGGCTTCATGCTTGTCTGCTTGCAGGAGACGTAGAAAAGAGCAAAGGCGAATCTGAAATCAGAGGCTGGGGCCATGGAGTGGGGGGCAGAGGGGACCCCGGAGCAGGAGGGGTGGGAATACAGCTGATGTCCCAGCCTAGTTTCAGCCAAACCTCCATGATCAGGTCACTCTGCCTTTGAGATTTGGTACACACTTTGGCCTCACTCTAAAAACAAAGTCAACAGCACTCCCTGCCAACCCTTTTGAGCTTCTCTCTTACACATAGATGGGCCCAGACCATGCACGATACATCCAGACATGACCCCTTTGCATCTGGGAGTCAGGACAAACCATCCTATTAAACTCTGGCACCAGCTTCCCCACAGGCCCTGCTGACAAAGTTTTGGAAAACAAGCTGGAACCTGTCAGAACCCCAAAAAGGACACAGTCAGCTACCCACTGAGCCAGAAGATAGGTAGCTAAGGGACAAGGTTGGAACACCCTCTGCTCCCCCCTCCCCAAGTCTCTGGGAAGAAAGCTGCAGAGCACCTGGTCACCTGGAACAGGAAGGAGCAGTTCACAGGCTGAGCAGCAGAGGAGGGGTCCTGGGGTCAGGCAGATGGAATTTGGAGCCTGGGCCCACCCAAGACAGCACCTTCACTTGCATGTCCAGTCCGTAGAACAGGAGGTGACAAGAAAAGACAGGAGATGGACTCATGGACCCATGTCATGACACAGTATTCTACAGAAACTCCCCCCATGCTCTGCATTTTGTATTCTTGTTGCCATCTACAGAGGAGGGGTCAGTCCCCAGGACCCAGCTCCCCCTCACTCATGTAGGGATATAGCATCAGGGAGGAGGCCCTGCTGAGGTTAATGCTCATACACACTGGCTTTCCTAGGTATGGCTCAGCATCCAGTCACCTAGCGTCTGAATGTCTTGGGGTACCTGTCCTCTTATTCTGGAGGTGGGCTGAGTGGGAGCTGCCACGGAGGATACTGGGCTGGAGCACACGTGACTGCCCTGGCCAGCCTGACTTTGCCTGTTGGAACCAGGGTGGTGTATTAGGCTGGGTGGGAAGGAGACATGAGGCCTTGAGGTTAGAGACCAGGGCCAAGAACAGCAGGGACTGAGGCGTGTAGTTCAGTGCCTGAAGCCCTTATAAAACTCAATTAGGCATGCTGCTGTGAAGGGAATCAAGCATCCTCAGGCCCCAGGGAAGGTGGCTGGGTCACAGTGGCTCTAGCCTGGTAGGTTCTGTTCATCCTGGCCGCATCCTGGAACTTGGGGCTCAGTTCTCCAGGCAGCCAGCCTCTGAGGGTCTCAGCTCCACAGAAAGGCAAGAGGGGGAAAAGGGTGCAGAGCCTTCTTGAGTCTGAGCACTGCCTGGTCCTCTTCTGGGGACATGCTAGGCTCTTCTCTCAGTCCTCATTCCCCTGCTCTGCTCTTAGGGAACATACAGTTCAAGCAAAGCAACAGACACAAGGATGTCACCTTGGGCTTGAACATTAAGACACAGGCAACTCCTGGCAGACACCTTTGTCAAGGGATGGCTCCAACACCAGCCCTCTCTAGCCCTTCCCTGTTTCTTGCACCATCTTCTAACCCATGCCCACCTCTGCTTTCCTCTCCATAGCCTGATGCTGAGCTTCCAGCACTGTTCCCAGGCTCAGCAGCTCCTCATGGCCTCCAGGAGACACCCAAAGAGTATCATCCTGTCTTGGACCACAGGGTCACAACTGAGGCACCTCAGTGAACATCTGTACAGTTTTTTAAAATTATTTATTTATTTATTTGGTATAGGATATCACTGCACAGCTTGGACTCATAGTAATCCTCTTATCTCAGCCTCTCCAGTAGTAGGATTACAGGCATGCACCACTATGCCCCGTTACAGTGGCAGGCACAATATGCTTGGGGTTCTGGGGCCAGCATGGCATGCAGTACCAGAGATTGAACCCAGGTCCTTATGCTTTGCCAAGCAGACACTTAGATCACTGAGCTATCTCCCTGGTCCAGCTGTACAGTTTTGATTGTATAACATGGGCATGAATTTTCTGTTTAAACAAAACTGATCTGGGCATGGTGGCACATGCCTGTGATCCAAGCACTGGGGAGGCTGAGGCAGGAGGATTACCATGAGTTCAAGGCCACCCTGGACCATATAGCGAGTTCAAAGCTGTCCTGAACCAAATAATGAGTCCCTGTCTCAAACAAAACAAAACTGTTTTTAAGCATAAGAGTAATGAGAGAATGTCTGTGAACATTATTAAAGAAAGGAAGGGGGCTGGGGAGATGGCTCAGTGGAATAAGTGCTTCCCTGGCGAGTGCAAGGGTCTGAGTTCAATCCTGGGTTCTGCCAAAAAAAAAAAAAAAAAAAGAAAGGAAGACAGAGGCCCAGGGCAAGGTGGGCAGCTGCTAAAGAAGTAGCCTGGGTACCCTGAGACCTGCCAGTTCTAATTAACCCAGCTTGCTGACAGATTCCAGGCAGGCCCCCTCACCCACAGTTACCCAGGCTCATCTGCCAAAGCCCATGTCCCCCTAACCTAGTTGTCCCTTCTGCATAGCACTTTTCAGTTTGGAGGGAAGGATATAGCATAGAGACAAGCAGCCAGAAACACCACCTCTCTCCTGGCTCTCCAGGTCACTGTCCCATCCCAAGCATGGCCTGCCCCATTCTTCATGGCACAAGGGTGGCGAAGGATCTGACTGGGGCAGAAGGTTTTCACACTGCCTGTCTCAGCCAGGGCAAGGACTGCCTTGAAGCATGCCAGGGAGCTAGGAGAAAACACCAGGAGGCCTCCTAATGGCTGAGTTATTGCCTTTATTTATGTTCCTCTGTGGAGTGGCTTGGGGCTTCCCAGCAGCAAAACATTTTTAAAACAATCAAGGGAAGCCTGGATCCCAACCACAGGAATCCTGGAGGCCAGAAACTGAAATCTCACTGCTGTGCATGGCATTGTGGTACTGCACTGTAGGGCGTGGGCAGCAGGGGTAGGAAGAGGCTGGTGGGCCAACAGAAAGCAGAGCAGTTGACACCTAGAAGGTAGAGCCTCGCCCAGGATGAGAGGGATTAGGGTGAGCTGAGAACTGGTATAAAAACACTGGACCAAGTGTTGTGTGTCCTTCCTCCCTGGCCAGCTTCCCAGAAGTCCTGTGCTTTGTCACCATATTCCAGATGTGCTCACCAGCGTTCAGCTGGGACCCACAGCTGGGAATCAGGGTGCCTGGCTTGGGATAGAGGTGAAGGGAGAAATCCTTCCTTAACCATTAGACTACCTGGTTTACGGTAGGAAAGTCCCTTAGTGCTCTCATATACACACACAACCTCACGCCAGCCCTGCTGTGCCCCTGAGTTGCAAACCATCTCCCAGATGGTAACAGGCCAGGCTGTTGGTACAGATTCTGCCTAGGAGTTGAGTTGTCCAGAAGAGGAAGCTTTGGGGAGGTATGGGTGACCTCAGAATGAACAGAAGACCTGGGAGAGAGGCACTGTCATACCAGCAGGTGGCAGGACCCTGGCAGCTGTGGGCTTGAGGCACCCCCTTTGAAGGCCTGGAGAGGGGCAGAGGAGGGCAGCTGAGCCAGTGGCCGGCTGAGGTCCTGCTACCTGCATGCTTGGGTGGGACAGGCTGCTCCCCAGGGAAGCTGAGCTAGGAAAGCTCTGGACCCCATGGTAGACCCCACGGTAGCCTCAGTGTCTGCATTTGTGAAAGGGTAGAGACATCAAAGAAATGAAGGTCAACTGCATTCATGGAACAGAAGTTAGGAGCATGACAGTTCTGTGGGTACCCCTCAGAGTAGTTGCATTTCTAGAGGGATTGAGAGGGGCTGGGGAAACACAGAAGGGAAGAATTTCAGTGTGGGAAGGTGGCAGGGGACTGTACAACACTCCAGACAAGCTTACTGCCACCCACAGGATTAAGACAGAAGATTTTATACTACATGAAGTTTTAACTTAAATTAAAAAGGGGGCTGCTGCGCAAGGATCCAGCCTGGGGTGCTGCTCAGAGAACTCCCTTATTGCTTAGGGCTCAGCACTACCAAGCCTCCTTTCTTGGGACCCCCGTTGGCTTAGCCCACCCAACTCCCCTCCTTTGTTGGCAGCCTTTGAGCCCTAAGAGAGGGAAGAAAACAGGATATAAATCAGTACTTTCCAAATACCTCTACTGGCCAGCGGCCAGCATGCCCTGTCAGTTTCATGGGCCTTGTCCACTTTACCTTCACCATAGTGCAGAGACTGAGGTCCCCTGACCAAGGTCACCCAGCACCTGAGCAGCAGAGCTGGCTGAGCCTAGGAGAGATGCTCAGGTTCACAGTCATTGGCACACTCGCTAGCCCTCTTTGCACAGCTTGGTCATGTCTAGAAGGGCCTCTTGGTCAGTACTCAGGAAGAAGCAGGCCTGTGGCCTGGCTGTACCTATCCTCCAAACCTCAGCAAGGCCGAGCTATCTCCATGACCAGGTGTTGGGACCTGCCACAAAGCAACTCAGTCCTTCCTGGGTGAAGATGCCCAGACATGCACTTCCATTCGGGGGGCCCCACTGGTCCACACACCCCCTTTTCCCAAGCTCTGGTCCACTGCTGAAAGTCCCACCCTATTCTTCCATCATTACCACACAACCTCCACGGCCAAGGGCTGGCCCTTTTTGTCCTATTTCTCTAGTCTGGAATTAAGGCAGCTTGTATCCAAGGCTACCATGGCTCTTGCTCTTGGGGTGTACAAGTGCCCCTCACCTCTCTCTATCCTTAGCTCTTTCTGTGTAAGCTAGAGCTGAGGACTCTGACCCTGGGTGTTGGATGAACTGTCAGGAGGTGAGCAGTGCCCTGGGCCTGTGTGACATGTGATGGGTGACGCATGTGCAGGTGCTAAGTCAGAGCCTAAGTGTAGGCGGGGAGGGGAGTGGGAGGGCACCCACGCAGTGCAGAGGCCCCACACTGGGGGCGCAGCTGAGGGGAGCTGTAAATGCTTTGGCAGCAAATCAATTCTCCAAAGCAATTTGTCCTTTCTCTCCAGCCGGCCCCAGGAGGCTTAACTTAATCACTCTGGAACAATGTCAGAAGAGAGTTGGGATGCACAAATCCCTGTCTTCCGCAAGGAAACAATCACAGCCTGGCCAAGCCTGTTGGGGGAGACTGGAGAATCCCTGTGGTGAAGCAGTGGCAGCTTCAGAAGACCCTAAGTGTCCCTGCTCTGTGCCTGCAGGTCTCCCCTCCTCCCACCAGACCCGGAGCTCTCCCATGACATCCAGAGCTAGCATGCCCCTACCCACTGGAAAAGGAAGCCCAGGGAGGGGTCTGAAGCTGGCTCTGTGCCAAGGCTGGGTGAAAGAACACAGTCGCAGCCAGCAGATCTCCTGCAAAAGTCTCCTGGTCTGGTACCCCCTCGCTTTCCCACCCAGCCACACCAGGCTGACCAGAATGTGCTCCTCAATGGAGCACACTGCCCCCACCTTACTACAGGGTCCTGGGGTGCTCTGTGTTCAGACAGCCCACATAATTGCTCCAGGTCACACTGCCAGAAGGACAGAAGTAGGGTTGCAGCTCTGGACTTTGGTTCTGGAGGGCACAGGAGTGGGGTATCCAGAGGAAGACCCCCACCTCTGCCCCCCAGGCTCCCTCCCAAGCCTGGATTCCTCCCAGCAACCCTCTCTTGGAAAAACAGAATGAGCTTGAGCTTCGGAAGAGAAACAGAGAACCGTTTTCTATGAATGGCCCAGCCTCCTCCTGCAGCAGCCACAGCAGCAGCTCCAGCTCAGTGCAAAGCAGGCAGCCAGTGGCCAATGAAGAGGGGCCCCCTCCCTCTCCTGGGGCTTGGGATTCCCCCTCCCCCCTCCCCAGCTCACCCCCCCCCAACCCGAAGGAAGACTGTCCCTCCTTTTCCTGTGCCCCTCATCCTTTTAAAGGAAACACTGCAGATTTAAACCACAAATTAAATTTTAATGAAACCACATAAGAGTAGTGCCTGCTGCGATGCAATATTGATGAGATCGCAGTGTCCACCGGCAGGCGCTTGCCCCAGAAAGCTTTTTAGGATGTTATGCAATATGGGACCAAATTAATTATTTGCATCAAAGGGCTCCTGTCTCTGCGGTGCTGCCTGAGCCCGGTGAGCACTAAATGGGAGCTTTTCATTGTTGTCAGCTATAAGGGCAGTCTGGGAAGGAGGCGGAGGCGGTGACTTCACAGACCCAAATACTAGAGTGTAGGGAGGGGGAGACTTAGAGAGATGAAGGGAGGGAGGAAAGGGGGGGGAGAATTCCTGTGCTTATGAGCGAGAAGGGATGGAGCACTGAAACCTCCCAGCAGCTAAAACCTCTCTGCCAGGGAGCACTTAAACCTCCCAGCAGATACTGCAGCAAAATGCAGCAAATTTCTTCCTGGCACTTCTGGGCTCTGCTCTGGCCTCCTGCCCTGCCCTCTGAGCCATCCCTTCACTCAGAGGACTTGTGAGGCAGGCTGGTGCCTGCAGCTGGCTGGGATTTCCTTCTTGGTATTTCCTCACTGGAGATGTGGCCCCCGTGAGGCGGGGTCTGTCCCTGGGTTCTCTGCATAAGGTGCCCTGAGCCAGCTGTCCAGTGGCCCCTCTGTCCTGTGTGTCACTCTCCCAGCAGCACCTGGCTCTAGCTGTGTAATGGGGCTCCCTGTGTGGGATACCTCACAGGCTGCCCAGCATAGTGCAGCAATATCTGGGCCCAGGCGGCCTTAACTCTCTCAGCTCACAGAGCTATATCCATAAACCTCTCTGGAGGCCACTTCTCTGGGTGTGCGGTCACCCAGAAGCAGAACAGATGGGGCAGGAGATTGGAACAGGAAGTGCAGCCAGGGCAGCAGAAGGCAGGGAGCCCTATGTTCTTAGGAGCACAGCAACAGGCCCATCTCTGGCCACAGCCATAGCACCCTGGGCTTCTGGCTGTTGGTATTCCAGTGTTGGGGGTTGGAGGGACTTGTCCAAGACATGGAGATGGGCAAACTGCACTGCACCTTGGTCCCAGCTCAGACTCTGAGCCTAGCCAGCCCCAAGTGAGGTGCTGCATGGGCTAAGAATCCAAAGTCACGAGTGTCTGAAACTGACTTAAGAAACAAGGAGGGCTGGGTGGCACAGTACCTGCCTGGCAAGCATGAGGTTGTGAATTTGATTCCTGGTACAAACAAACAAACAAATAAATAAAATCAAGGAGACAGAAGGTAGGGCCAGAGGGGAGGCCCACTGCTGGCTCCTTTGGGCTCTCTCTCTACCTCTACTTCTGTTCCTATTGTCCCACCTAACTGTTCTGCCTCCCTCTAACACTGCTGCTCAAGCCCTTCTGTGTCTCCCTTTGCCCTGCAGTGATCTGAACTTCTCCGTGTGGCCTACAGTGAAGCCCTGATGACTGTCACACCCACCCTCTCAGCCCTCTGCACATCCTACTCTGTGCAGGAACTGCTCCCCAATACCCTGCTAACCTCAGGGCCTTTGCACATGATTTCTTGGACCTGTACAGTACCAACTCCCAATTCAGAGTTTACTTAAGTGCTGCTCCTGTGGGAACCCAGCCCAGATCAGGACCTGTAGTATGCTCTCCAACAGATACTCCTGCTTTAGCTGGGTCCCCTCAAAAGTAACAGGGAGCACTATTGGGGAATGGCTGGGGTAGTGGGTGCAGACTGAGAAGCTCTGAGCTGGAGGCAGAAGCTGGGGACAGCAGTGAGAGGGGTTGAAGGGGGGCTGATCCCCTAAAGAGCCCCACACATTAGCATCTTCTGTCATTTAAGTTTGTGTCCCTGTGGAAATGAGAACAGTGGCACCCTGGTGTGGCCTGTAGGCAGCACAGGGTAAATCCCTACCTTGGGAAGTCACAAGGCAGCTGTGGGGTAGGGGAAGGCCCTGGAGCTCAGCACAGCTAATGCTCATGAAGCTGGCAGGGTCCTTCCAGAGGCTCTCTCAGGGCCTCAGAGAAGTTACTTCAAGCCCAGGTATGAACTATGACTGCACCTTGGCCCCCAGTTAAAGGGCCCGACAGAACCTAGGGATAGTCACCTGTTGGGGAGGCCCAGAGTAGGGGGTGGGAGGGGTTGGCTTTTTACCAGGTTCCCATGGTTTCCTGCTGCAGAATGAACTGGGCTGCCCCTACACAGGGCAGAAAATGGAACATCTTCCCAGAAAAGGGCTTGGAGACATCCAAACCAAGAAATCTAACTTGCAGTTGTTTGGTTGCTCCCAGCTACTGGAATAATTTAAGGTTTCCTCTTTTTCTATTTCTTTCTATTTATATGTCTGCATCTCTGTCTCTGTTTCTCTTGCATATTGTCTCTCTCTCTCTCTCTCTCTCTCTCTCTCTCTCTCTCTCTCTCTCTCTCTCTCTCACACACACACACACACACACACACACACAATGTTCAAGGAAGTCCCTGTCTCAGGATCACCACTGCATCCATATGACAACCCAGTAGGAAGGAGGGGACCCCGTACCTTGGGAAACTGGACACTGGCTCAGCTCAGACAGGTGGCCCAGCCAACTGCTTCCTTCCTCTTGCCTGGCCCTCATGCTCCCACCTAGTGGTGAGACCCACTAGATGCCTGCCCCCCACCGTCTGAAGTACCCCTTGTGTCATGCCCGGAGTTCCACTGCTGTACATGCTGAGACCCTAGAGCTGGCACATGGAGCTGCTGCTCCCTTGGTCTCTCATCCTGAGCCAGAGGTGCCTGTAGCACTGTTCTTGACACGGAGATGCAGGGCAGAAGCTGGCCCAGTGCCATGGGGCTTTCTGCCCCAGAGAATTGTGGGCCCAGACTGATGCTATCTTAGAGGAATATCAGTATAGTTTTGAGTAGCAGATGCCAACGTTTTAAGAGAAGTGCATGAAGGAGTAACCTAAAACCAAAAAAAAAATTCTATTCATTAATAGTTTAAAACATTAACTGGAAACCTCTTTTTTTTGTCCCCAGTGCCTAGGAGAGTCCTGGCACATCACAGACCCTAGAAGAACAGTCACCCAACAGGCAAATGAATGAATGAATGAGAACTCCAAAGGTCTTGAGTCCTGGAATTGTGCCATGTACGCTGGGGCACCAAAATGCTAATGAGCCTTGACTGACCTATCTGTGCAATGGGCAAAATAAAACAAGAACACCACCACACGCCTTCCTCATAGGGTCACTAAATACTCAAACAAGGGGGATGGAGTTGCGAACACTTCATAACCACCTGTGCTAAAGAACTCATGTGCACGACACCCACATTTGGATCTGCAGACATCTTTCCTGCACTAGCCATTGTGGTTCCCAGTGATTCCAGCCCCAGCTGTCCCCGCCCCAGTACCTGGTACTCTGCAGTCTTGTCCACCAAGTCCTCTGAGAGGCTGGCCTGTCCTCAGATGAGGAGGCATGAGCGCTGCCTGCTCCCCTGTGGGCGACAACCACATCTCCCTCTCAAAGCTATGAGTGATGGCACCATGCGCAGACTTTGTAATAACTGTAATCCCCTGCCAGTACACACCATTTTTATTCTGAAACACATTTATGCCTCAACTCATTTTATATTTCATATGCCCTCTCCTGGCATTTGGCAGATGGTAAAATTGATGCACAAGGACACAGCGAGCTGGTGGCCCCCCAGCACCCATTGCGCCAGCCAGATGCCATGCACTTGGAGGAGCGTCCTGTCTCAGGAATCAAATGAATGCAAATTGGAGTTCTTAGGGCAGGGGCCTCAGGGCCATTCTCTTTTGCATTTACCAGCTTCATGTTTGGAGGGCAGTGAAGATGAATAAGGGAAAGCATTCTGAAGTCCAGGAAGCACCATGCAATTGCCTGGAAGTTAATCTCTTGCTGTCATTGCTGTGGACTGTAGCAGGGACCAGAAGTACTACTCTTCTTCTTCCTGGAAATTGAACCCAGGGCCTTACACATGTTAGGCAAGCTATACTTTCTATTGAGCTGAACTACATGCCAGCCTCCCCCAAACCTTGAAACAGGGTCTTGCTAAGTTCTCCATGCTGGCCTCAAACTTGCAATCCCCCTGCCTCAGCTTCCCAAGTAGAGTATAAATCTTAAACTTTCCTGGAGTATGATTGACCCAAGGTGCTCTCAGCCCTCTTTTATCATAGCATCACCTTCCTGGGTAGGTAGTACATTCATCACCCTGATCCCCAAGCTCAGGGCTCCAGGGTCAGCCAGACCTCTGTCCAAACCCTCAGGCTCAGCTCAGCTCAGGACAGTCCCCTTGTGGTACAATGCTGTGTCTACTGAGTGTCGAGCTTTATGGCTCTAGTCTCCCAGATATCAGATACTTCAAATTCAATGTGGCAGGGTGCAAGCTTCAGTGGCCAGGGTCTCTTTCCCTCAAAACCCTCTGCTCCTGCTTCCCTTCTCTATAGGCAGCAGCACCCCTTCACTCCACATGGGAGCAGACCAGGGTCCCCCAGCTCCCTGCCTATCCCACACTCCCAAACCTAAGCATTGACACCTGTTCACTGAATCCCCGAAGAGGTTCTCAAGGATTCCTTCCCCCAGGCTGTACCACAGTGCTGTTCCTGCAGCAGGCTCTTTTCCATCTTTCTGTGCAAAGCTTGGTTTTCAGAGTCTGGTCTGCTGGGTTCCTGAATCCTGGATGCTCCCAGGGCCAGGAGGAGTGGTCACTCACAGCTCAGCTGTCAGGCATCCAGGCTGCCCTTTTCCTTCTACTCCCTATATCCTGGTGACACTGGCTCTCATGTACCCCTCATCGCTCCTGCTCAGTTCATACCAGCCACCCTTCTCCTCCAACCCCAGCCCCCTCTCTGGACTGCTTTAATCAGGGAGACCCTCTACCCTGAGCATGTGCTGTTCAACCCCAACTCCCTGCGGGCTGGTGGCCTCCAGGCCCCATGTACCAGTGCATTGTGTTGAAGGTGTATCAGCATGTGTTTAGCCCATGTGACTGAGCTCTCAGGGATGAGGGACAGTGTCTTATTTATCTCTGGCCCCAGTACCTGACCTGCCCACAGCAGATTCTCTGGACAATTTATTGACCTGAGAGCAAACATATGTACACTGTACTAACCACCCAAGATGCTGCCCAGCACCATGAAATCCTTGCTTGGATCAGCCTGCACAATTGCTTTCATAAACTGCTGGTTTAGGACTAAGTCACCAGCACAACAGCATCCATTCCCTACCCCTTACACCAGTGATGGCTCCAGTCCCAAGGGAGGGAAAGAGAAATGGTCCAGGCCCAGCTAGACTGACCAGAAGCTGGCCCAGGTGGCTTTGGAGGAAGCCAGGACTTTCTGAGGGAGAACTGCGGCTGTTGGGTGTCTATTGGGTAGCCACTGCAGTAACTAAAGACTTCCTTATATGGACATGACCTGTAGAACTGTAGGACTGGTCCCTCCTCTACATGATCTGCCACAAGCCAGGGGTTGGGGTGAGGGGTGGGCGGTCTCTCCATCTTCTTCTGCCTTGTTGTTGGGGTTTCTTACAGGAAGAGTGCACAGCCATTTCTGCCTCTTCCATGCCTTCCCTGGACCTGTATGTGACCTCGGGCTTCCATTCGCTTCCTTGAGTGGGGAAGTACTCAGCCATGCCTTACAAAAATCAAATGAACAATTGGAAAGAAAGGGCTTGAGGAAGAAGTTGGGCATGGTGGGAGCTGAGGCAGAGAAATCAAGTTTGAGCCTGGGAAAATTAGTAAGATCACGTCTCAAAATGAAAAAATAAAAAGGACTGGGATGTCACTCAGTGTAAAGGCCTTCTGTTCAATCCCCAGTATTGGGGAAAGGGAAATGTTGAGAAGAGACAATTGATTGTTTGTAAGACATAGTGATGATTCTGGGCTCTGGGGTGTCCATCAAGAGGACATATAGGAAGGCTATAGTGGGATGACTCCCTCTATGAGTTGAATAGCAGGGCCCAGTCACACAGAGCTGGTGTGAGGAATGTCAGGAGAGTGACTAAGGCACAGGTGGGCTGAGGCCGTGGCTCACAGGCCCTGAAATACTCCTACTGTGGGAGCAGCGCTACACCCACCTGTTGGCCTCACACGGGCAGAGGGCACATCCTGGCTGTGTCCTGAAGGCTCAGCTGCCAGAAGTTTCTATAGACTCTTCCCTGGTGGCATCCAGAAGCCCTCTTTCCTACCTTGGGGACAGCATATGGACACTGTCCCCATGCCCCTGGTGTGAGGGATATCACCATACAGGAATGTCCAAGTGGTACCTGGACAGCCCAGTGAATTGTCCCAAAGGGAACACCCCTATGAGATATGCACCAGGTGGAGAAGGCGACCAAAGCTAGCAAGCAGGAGTTGCTGAAAACAGAAACAGATCGGAAAACAACTGTAGAACACTCCAGAGAAATAAAAACACCATCTACAACAACCAGACAGAGTTGCCCATCCCAGAGGAGACACTGGCACAACTAAGAGTGACCCACCATGGGGTCTCCAGAGGGGCCTGCTTCTGGCTCCGTGCTAAGTGCACTGTGTCCCACAGCTGTGACCAGCAGGGACTCCAAGTGTTACAGTTTGTCTTGGGATGTCCTTCCAAAGCCTCATGTGTTCTTGTGCTTTTTGGAGATGACTGAATCTAGCTTGTGATTGGTTGTGTAGTGCTTGGATTGACAGTGTGAGTGCTGCACACACCCTGGGACAGGTAGACTGCATACAATATAAGGGGGGTAAAGAGGCTTGTTTCTCCCTTTTACTCCTTTTGCTCTGGTTGCTTTTGTTGTGTTCCACTGCCATAAACTCTACCTTGGAGCCAACTGACTGAAACCTTCACAAACTATGAGCTAACTAAACCTTCTCTTCCTTAATTTTTTTTTTAAATATGGAAAGCTTCACGAATTTGTGTGTCATCCTTGCGCAGGGGCCATGCTAATCTTCTCTGTATCGTTCCAATTTTAGTATATGTGCTGCCGAAGTGAACACTCTTTCCTTAATTTTGGACATCAGATACTTTGTCTCAGCAACATGAGGAAAGTAACTAAGACACCAAGCCTCTCCTCAGGTCCCACTTCCCTCTGGTGCATCCCTTTTCTTCAGGGACAGCTACTGCAAAAGGCACTGTGGGTCTTCACACTAGAAGGGCACAGAACATGGGCAATTGTCCCTGCTGAAGACCCACTGCTGCTGTTTTGGTTTGTGTCTAGCTGTCCCCTAAAGCCTCATGTGGTCACTAGGCTTTTTCAGAGGTGGCTGAATCAAAAGTGTGTGATTCTGGGATTAAGGGAGTGTGATTAGTATATCAGTGCCCTGATTGGTTTGGTATTTATGGTTCTGGCTGGGATTAAGGGTGAGAGGGCTACACTCACCCTAAGACAGGTAGCCTGTGTACAATATAAAGGACAGAAAGAGCCTTGTTTCCCCCTTGTTGCTTTTGCTGCTTTGTGGGTGCCATGAACTGTTCGCTGCCAAGCCACCCTGCCCTGCAGTGCAGCTGGCCATTGATGGACTGAAATCTCTACAAACTGAGCTGTATAAACCTTTCCCCCTTTAACTTGGGGGAAAGACAAGAAAAGTAACTAAGACAACTAAGGAATTCTGCTGATAGAGGTGATGGGTCTAGACAGGGGCTTTGTCACTGAAAGAGGACAGGCCTCACAGATGCTGCAGGATGAGGCCTGGACACACCCTGCATGGGATCCCACTGTCCACTGGGAAAGCACCCTGGGTGGGCAGTGGACCCTCACAACCCTGCAAAGCTCTTGTTTCGGCTTTGTTTGCATACCCACCTTTTTCACTGTAAGGCTGTACTCTCCCCTCCTCCTTTGCCTTCCACAGATGAAAAGGTGTCCCTCCCACACTTCTTCCACCAGCAGTGTGCTGAGCCATTGGAGATTCAGGAATTCTACAAGCTGATTGATAAACACAGCCACCAATTGCAGCCAAGCCCCTTGACACATCCTTGTTAATCCCCTCTAATCAGGAAACTGAAGCAGGAGCATTGCAAGATAGAGACCTCCCTTGGTAATGTAGTGAGCCTGTTTAAAAAAAAAAAAAAGAGCTACGAGTTAGCTTAATGATAGAGCATTTGCTTAGAATATAGAAGGCCCTGCATTCAATCCCCATTACACACACACACACACACACACACACACACACACACACACACCAAGTTTATATAAATGTGTACTTAAATACATATTAAAAACTAAGATAATAAATGCTCAAGATGCATCACTGCCTAATCATTGTACTATTACTGTTATCTATGCTTTAAATCAGCTGCATGGGCATGGAGGGCATAACAATGTTCTACGTGTGCTTGGCTTCCCAGTGTTAATTAGGTCATGTCTCCAGGTAATTCATATTCACCCAGCTAGGAGGACTCTTACAGGTCTTCCTCCTGGTCACAGCCCCTAGGTCTGGGGTGTGGGACCCATGCCAGGCACCGAGAACAGTGCATGCACACAATAGGCTGCTAGTGCGCCGTCCTCACCACCCGGCCACAGATCCCTTGGGCTGGGTAGAGGAACTTCAATTCAATCTCTTGCCCTGGAGGCTCCCAGATTCTTCCAGACTGTCGGGAGCGGAGAACTCTAAACATGCCTAGGATAGACTCCCGATTGCCCACAGCCTTGGGTCCTGCAGAAATTGATTTAAAGAGGGTAGAAGAAAGCGACAGTGCGGCCCTCCCGCTCCAGGGTCCCAGCAGAACCCGTAGGCGTCCCGCACAGCGCCTCCTGGCGGACGGATACAGCGCTTCACAGTGGCGGCCGACTGGACCCGGGGTCTCCCCTCCTCCAGATCCCCCTGTCCCGGAGCCCTGCCACGCTCCCGCTGCGCCTGGATTCCTTGTGCACTTCCTCCCTTCTGGCGCCGCGCTCTCGTCCTCTGCAGAGAGCGGACCCAGCCTGGGAACCCAAGTGGCGAGGTGGCAGGCCCTGGGGACTGCTCGTTTGCCGTGAGCGTCAGCTGCTCGTGAGCTTCGGACGCAGGGCCTGGCGCAGGGCGCCTGCTCCACCCACACAGCCTGCTCCACTCTCGTGCCCACGCGCTCTCATCCGGGACAGCCTAGCCCCAGGGCCCGCTGGAAAGTGGAGTGCGATTTACGCGTGGGGGGAGCGCCAGAGCCTTGGCCCGGGGGCGGGTAGGGTTCCCTCTTCCGATCCAGGCGCGCGCGAGGTGGGGGCAGAAGTGGCAGGGCAGCTCCGGGTAAACGAGCCCGAGACGCTCAGGGCGCGCGCCCGAGTGGGGAGCCCCTGAGTGGCGGTGTCTGAGCCTGAGAATAGGCAGCGGGGCTGCAGGGGCGGGAACCTGCACGCCCTCCCCACGCGGAGCGAGACAGCTGCGTGCTGGCCTCGGGGTCCCTCTGGCGCCCAGAAGTGGTGGCCGAAGGAGCACGGGATGCTCAGGGGCCGCGGCGGCTTGCAATCTGAGACTAGGGACGGTTCGAGATTGAGATGCCCGGGGGTTGGAAGTCTACAGGAAGCCCTGGCGTCCATCCAACTGGCTTCTGACCCCCCACCCCCGCCCCCGGCAAGGCGATGCCCAGCTGCCTTTGAGTATCCGGAAGCTGAGAGCTCGGGGAGGGGCCCTGCCTGGCTAAGCGCTGAGTCTAGTAAAAGAACTGAAATAAAGAAATGGGGGAAGGGCGGGCAGCTGGACCTACAGGACGGTGGCTTTGAAATCTGTCTCCGTTTCCTCTTCTATACAATGTGAACTTGGGCGAGTAGAGTAGATTTCCGAGGTTCTGGGTTCTGATCTCCCTGGGCCGGGACAGCGGCCCCGATTCTAGTCCCCAGCACCCGGCCGGGCATCGGAATCCGGTTGGGAATCCAGACAGCCGAACCTGGCAGAGCCGCTAAACCAGAAGGAAGCTCGAGTGTAGGCGGCGGGGTGAGATGTCTGCGAGTACAGTGTCAGCTGTGGACTCTGCAGGTGCGACGCCCCTGCCACCTCCGGGACCCTTCCTTACCCCACTCCCCGCGCTGTCCGAGAAGCGAGACAGACTGGGGGAGGGCACATTCAGGAACAGAAAACGCAGCACGCGGGCACAGACGGGCCCCTCGGAAGCGCTTCCAGCTCCCGAGAAGCCGTCCGTCCCGGAATGGGCCGGTCCGAGTGGATGGGACCGTTCTATTCACGAGGGCTGCTTCCGAGAAATTCCCAGTGCCCTGACCCTTCGGGATGGGGGCCGCTGGGGTGGCCAGGCCCCGGAGTTGCGGTGCGGGGAGCGTTCAGCAGAGCCGGAAAACAGGCCACAAGAAGTCTTCAAACCCGCGTATTTCACTGCTTCTCAAACACACACATACATCTAAGAAACGTGGAGCAGCCCCGCTGCGCTGCCCAGCGGGCATGGACAATTGCATAGACTATTAGAAGTCGAGGGCTCGTCCCGGGTCCGGATCCTGCGGTTGTTCAGCGGAGCCAGGCGAGCTGAACCGTGTTCTTTCTCTTGGCCCAGCCGGACCTCTCCTCCAGAAGCCGGTGGGAGGACTGGGGTCGCCACGCAGATGGCCAGGCCGGTGGCCCCAGCACCCTGACCCTGGGCTCTCGGAACCTTCGGGGAAGCAGCGCTGCCCGTGCGGGGGCGGGCGGGCAAAGGCAGTAGGAGGGGTCGGGCAGAGATAGCCCCAGCCGAGCTCTAGAGCGACCCTGCCGCGCCGCGGGTCCGGGCCGCAGACAATTAAAGCAGGATTCCTCCCCCGCTGACGTCGGCGGCGCTGAGCCCCCCCACCTCCCGCGGCAGCATAAAAGACGCGGGCTCCGCAGCGCAGGCGGCAGTGGGGGCCAGACAGCGCGGCGGCGAGGACCGCGGCGCCCAGAGCGCGGGCCACCCGCGGAGCGACAGCCGAGCCCGGTCCCAGCCGGAGCCGAGCCCCACCCGAGCTGAGCCGGGCCCGGCCCGCCAGGTGACCGCAGCCATGCTGACCGGCCGCGCCGCGCGCACCTGTGCGCTCCTCGCCCTCTGCCTCCTAGGCACCGGGGCCCAGGATTTCGGGCCGACGCGCTTCATCTGCACCTCGGTGCCCGTGGACGCCGACATGTGCGCAGCTTCCGTGGCCGCTGGCGGCGCGGAGGAGCTCCGGAGCAACGTGCTGCAGCTCCGGGAGACTGTGCTGCAGCAGAAGGAGACCATCCTCAGCCAGAAGGAGACAATCCGCGAGCTGACCACCAAGCTGGGCCGCTGCGAGAGTCAGAGTACCCTGGACGCGGGTCCCGGCGAGACCAGGACGGGCGGCGGCCGCAAGCAGCTCGGCTCTGGCTCCGGCAAGAACACCATGGGCGACCTGTCCCGGACACCGGCTGCAGAGACACTCAGCCAACTCGGGCAAACTTTGCAGTCGCTCAAAACCCGCCTGGAGAACCTCGAGGTCCGTGTGAGCCGCCGTTTCCCCTGGGGTAGTGCGCCCTTCTGCCCTCCCCTGCCCCAAACCAATTTGGTCTGGCATCCCCCAGTCCCTGCCTCTGGTGAACCCTTAGCCTGCCCGAATCTCCCTGAGCCTGTGGAGCCCCACAGGCAACCACTCATCCAGCGCCCCCGAGCGCCTCCCCCAGCGTCGCCCCAGGGTACCGCGCCTCGTGCCTCCCAGCTCCATCCCTTAACCAGGCTCTACAGTAACGGTGTGGCTTTTCCTTGCCCTTGTGCCCCGCAGCAGTACAGCCGCCTCAATTCCTCCAGCCAGACCAACAGCCTCAAGGATCTGCTGCAGAGCAAGATCGATGACCTGGAGCGGCAGGTGCTGTCTCGGGTGAACACGCTGGAGGAGGGTAAGGGGGGGCCCAAGAACGACACAGAGGAGAGGATCAAGATCGAGAGCGCTCTGACCTCCTTGCACCAGCGCATCAGCGAGCTGGAGAAAGGTAAGGGCTGTGGGGAGGGCATAATGTCCCCTGGGTTCCCTTTGGGAACACCATCTGGTTCAGGCTCCCTGTGCTGCCCAGTTCCGGTCGGCACACCCCGGAGCTCCTCCACCCACAAACCTCTTCCAAGGTTCTGTTCGGCTGGGTGTTCTGCTTGAGACCTCTCAGGAAAAAGAAACAAGGCAGGGATGGGATTGCATAGTGCGCCCCCATTCAGAAACACTCAAACCCTCGCAGAATTTTTCAAGTCTGATTTGTTTAATCTTCAGTAACTTTGCACAGTAGCTGTTGTTGGCCCAAACCCTCCCCCTTAGCAGAGCCTTGCTTTAACTGGTCTTTCACCAGCAAAAAGCGATGTGAGGCCGTTTCAGCCCTTGGGCATGTTTGCGTCTAGATTCTCTAAGGTCCGGGTACCCTCTTGGGAATCTCCAAGTTCTCCTCACTTCACCCCAAATCCCTCCATCTCCTACCCCTCCCCGTTTTTTTTTTCTGAGTGACCCCAAGGTTGAATATCTCATACACCCCCACAGTGTCCCCCCCTCTTGCCGACTCAGGCTAGCCCTGAGCACGGGGGCGGGTGCAAAGATGAGCTCTGCCTTGAAGTCGCAGAAATCAAACAAGGTTGTAAAAGGGAGGAGGGGGTGGCGAGGAGCAGGGCCACGTGACCTAGCTCGGACTGCAAAATGTGCCGGATGGATTTAAACAGTGCCATCTTAAGGCGTGTTATGTAACTGAAAAACAGATCAGGGGAAAGAGGGACCTCTGGAAGGAGGGGGGAGGGAAGAAGGGGCGATGAAGGAAATAAAAACACCCCAAAGAGATGCCAGGGGCTGGATCTCGTCTTCCTTCCCCTCCAACTATTACTGTAGGGGAGCACTGTACTGAGGGCCAGCCCTATTCTGCTCCCAGACCCCTGACTTTGAGGAGGAAGGGGTTGCTGGTGTGTCAGAATGCCTTCTGGAAATCACTTTTGGCCTGGGGGTTGGCTTTCTGGTGTGTTTAGGGCAGGAGCACAGGTGTGCTCACAGGAGCTGGTCCATTGTGTGCTCCCGAGCTCGGATGGGTGCCCGCTGCTCCATGTGGTGTTTTTCCAGGAGCTAGTCACACCAGGCATGTGTGGGGTGGGTGGGAGCTTTGAACATCCCTGGAGACACTGGTTGGCAGGCCAGAGTGTGTAAGGCAGAAGTCACCAGGCTAGGAGCCTCAGTTTTTCAGGAAGCTGTCTGAGACTAGTGCCCTCAACCAAGTCACCTTGGGGTCCCTGCTGTCCTGCCCTCAGCACAGTTCCTGGAAAAGCTCAGGGGAGGGAATAGTGCTCCCTGCTGAGGGCTTCACTGAATTGTGCAAGCTGTCCTGCAGGGCAGGCACCAGCAGCTTGGCTGACCTGCTGAAGATCAGGAGAAAAGCCCAAGAGGAGTGGTGAGGGATTGTGAGCACCACCACAGCCTCAGAATTAGGTCGGCCCCCAAAGGGGCTAGCCTGGTTCATCCTTCCCCTGCTGCACCTTCCCAGGTGGTGGATGGTGTGCACTGACCCCACACAAGTCCCCTTCTCTGTTCATGCCCAAGGCTGGGTGCCCACAACCCCAGCCTATACCACATCTCGCTCCGCCTTTCCAGAGATGGCACCATATAGAAGGGAGAACCTGCCAGAGACCTTGCCTCAGTGTTTTTGCCAGCTGGCCACAAGCCCTGCCTGCATCACAGGGTTTAATGGGGACCAAACACGACTCAGATACCAAGGTGCAGATGTCAGGACTTGGGTTGTGTCCTCTCCAGGTCAGAAAGACAACCGCCCAGGAGACAAATTCCAACTCACATTCCCACTGCGAACCAACTACATGTATGCTAAGGTGCGGAAGAGCCTGCCGGAAATGTATGCCTTCACTGTGTGCATGTGGCTCAAGTCCAGTGCAGCACCTGGTGTGGGCACACCCTTCTCCTATGCTGTGCCTGGCCAGGCCAATGAACTGGTCCTCATTGAATGGGGCAACAACCCCATGGAAATCCTCATTAACGACAAGGTAGGACCCCCAGCCCACCCTTAGTGGTCAGCCCTGCATGTCAGGCCTGGAGGGCTAAGGAAAGTGTCGGGCAAAGACCAGAGTGAGAAGTATACCTTTGTTTGCTCCCCTTGGGGAAGAGGTAGAACTGGAACCTTCCCGACAGGCTCCCGGATAGAGGGGTGGAAGAGGATGATCATGGGGACCACCATGTAGCCCCCCAATGATGAGGAGCCTATCACTCAGGTGCTGCAGCAAGTACGCAGAACCCTCTCTGCAATGACATCATGAATTGTATTTTCTAAACTCAAACAGTGTTCAGGCTTAATCATAGTGTTGGCATTTTGTGATTAAAAAATGAGTTTTGAGTGACACTTTGGTTCTCTAAAAGGCTCGCTATCACTGGCCTAATCCCTCCTGCTGATGTGACCCTGGCTCCTCCTCTTCCTCCTCCCTGGCCTCAGACTGCCTTGGCTCCTTGTTTGGGCCATAGATCCTCTGGGTGGGGAGGCAAAATGCTCCAAGAGATGCTTCCCTCGCCTAGCTCTACCCCACTCAGCCCCCATCTTATAGGAGGAGGAGAGCATCCTTTTCCTCTTGTGACTTCTTCATTCTTGCCTTGGAATTAGCGACCAGCTTTCAAACCTCTTCATCCTTCTGTTGTTGTGGCAATAAACTGCTAAAAACCAGGCTGGAAACTGGATTCTAAGCCCCTACTCCTAAACCTACACCCCTATAAGGGCTGTGCTTTCTGCAACTTGTTTCCTCAAGTGGAAAGGGTGTGAGTGTCTGTGCTCTGTTGCCCCATTCTCCCTGCTTGGATTGGAGCGGGCCGTATAATTCCAGGTCTAAGACTCCTCCGAGAGTGTAGAGGCAGATGCCATCCTACCATGCAGATTTCAGAGACTGTAGCACCCAACTGGAGATCCGGAGAGTTGGAAGGGAGGAGAAGCCCTGCAGTGAGCAGCGGGCAGCAGTTAACAGTCACCAGAAACACTGTCATCCCAGGGCTGGTTTTGCAGCCCAGTTAAGAGGAAGGAGGATGAGTAGGGATGAGGCGGTCATGTGTCCAGATGGCTTTCAGGGGCACCCTTGGCAAGGTGGTGGATTTCCCATAATATTCCATGACCCACCACAGGTGGGGCTGATGGGTGATAGCCACCAGAATTCAGGATGGCTCCTGGTGTAAATTTTAAAAGTGGAACGAGAAAGAAACATCGTTGATCTGCGGTGGTACTCCCAAACCCTTATACGGAGGCCCCTTTTTCTCGTTCCAGGTGGCCAAGCTCCCTTTTGTGATCAATGATGGGAAGTGGCACCACATCTGTGTCACCTGGACCACCAGGGATGGGGTCTGGGAAGCCTACCAGGATGGCACCCAGGGTGGCAACGGCGAGAACCTGGCTCCCTACCACCCCATCAAACCGCAGGGTGTGCTGGTGCTGGGCCAGGAACAGGTACTGGCTAGGGGGGTGGGAGGTATATGGTACCAGACCAGAGGCCTGGGTAGGAGAAGGGGATGGGTGGGAGCCTGTGGGGTGGGGGGTAAAGACAGACTGAGAAGCAGCCAAGGGCAGCAAGGGCAAAACCCTTGCTCTGGGTGAGTGGCTTCAGGAACTCAGGCAGAAGTGAACCTGGATCTAATGCTCTCCATAACTGCCCCACTCTCTTCACTGTGGGAAGGCCAATTTTGCTTTTATTGATGAATAATTTAGTTCTGATGCAATGGTTTATCTCCCATCGGGTACTGGGGAGGGGGATGGAGGGCTAGAGAAGTCGAACCTTTTATTCCTATTGGAATGCAGTTAGTTGACTGCAGCTGACCCCAGCCTGCTACCATGGCTGTCCACAGCCCTGCTGACCCCTCACTCACTGGCCAAGGGACTGGTTGCAAGAGGAGCAAGTTAAGGGGTCCCAGGGGAAGATCTCAATGCAGAGCACAGGGTACTGGCACCAGTCTTTCTCCTGAGCTCCCCTTAGGAAAGGACAGATGCCTGACTTGAAGACACAAGGACAAGTGACAAGATGGTACCCAGAGTAGCTGGGGGAGCTCCTCATGGAGAAGACAGACTCAGCTACACTCCCCTAGCCAGGCTTGCAGATCACCAGACAGACCTTTTCACCCTCATCCCTTGTTCTTTTTTAAAGGACACTCTGGGTGGTGGATTTGATGCCACCCAAGCATTTGTGGGCGAGCTGGCCCATTTCAACATCTGGGACCGCAAGCTGACCCCAGGGGAAGTGTACAACTTGGCTACCTGCAGCGCCAAGGCCCTCTCTGGCAATGTCATTGCCTGGGCAGAATCCCAAATCGAGATCTACGGTGGAGCCACCAAGTGGACATTTGAGGCCTGTCGCCAGATCAACTGACAGCTCCCAGCCAGGGCTGAGCCCCAGGTCCCACACCCGCCCACCCTGCTTGTGTGGTGATGATCCATCATTTCTTCTTTCCCATCCCCAGGAATGAGTCAAGGCCACGGCCCCTGCACACACATGCACACACAGCCTGGTTTTATCCTCATGCACACGAGGCAGTCCTGGTTCTTCTCTATCCCTGAGGACACCCTACTTCTCCCTGGGAGTCCTGACTGTTTCCCAGGCCTGCCCTGACCACAGCTGAGCAGGTAGCAGTGATGTTCTGAACAGTGCAGGTAGAGAGAGAGAGAGAGAGAATGTTATGCACGTGTGTGTGTGAATCTGAATGTGTGGCTGGGCGAAGCTTTTCTTTTAGAATGAGGTATTTCATTTCCTCCATTCTTTGTGGCTTTGGGGAATCTTAGAATGGGTCAGAAGTCTGTTTGCCAACTTCAGCCTCTGCTTGTGTGCGGCTCCTTCAGCACATTTGTCTTCCTTTGCAGACCTCTTTCAGAGCCACACAGCTCTCTATTGACATCCTAAATGTCTTTCAGTGGTTTGCTAAGGCTGGGGGGACTTCCCACGGAGGACTTTTATTTGGCGCTAGGGGTGCATGCTCTGAAGCTCGAGGCTAGCTGTGCTGGGACGAGACACCTGCTCGCTCCCACGCACCTGCTGCAGTGGAGGCAGCTTGGGCCTGGGGACAGCCTACAGATGTTCTCAGTGGCTCTGTCACATTATTTTAGCCAGCATCTGAGACATGTCACACCCTTTTAGCCACTGGTGCTGCCTCTGGCAGTGGGAGACCAGAGGCTTCCAGCAGGGGCCTTCTGGATGAGGGACCCATGTGCTGATTGAGACCCAGATGCAAAGGCCCTGGGGAACTTCACCCAGCCATTCCATGGGAAGGATATCCCCATGGCACTTGTGACAGCCATATTCCTCCCATATCTCCAGACCCCAGGTGGCCAGGACTGGATAACTCCTCCTGTGGAGCCAGGCTTGGCCAGAGCAGGACCTGCTATCCCTCCTTTGGCTCGTGGGTCTTCTGCCTTGCAGCAGCCCCAAACCTGCCACTGGCCCATGACACTGACTTGTATCCAGAATCTTTGGCTTCTTTTCCCACTGTGAAAAGCAGCATGAATATTTCTTTTTAGTCTCTTGGAAGAGGGGAGAAAAAGCTGTGTGTGTGTGTGTGTGTGTGTGTGTGTGTGTGTGTGTGTGTGTGAACATTTCAGAAGTAATGACCAGGATAAGGTGAGCCCCTGCTTTGTCCTGGATCTGCCAGACGCACTGAGGACACCCTGGACCCTCTGCCCAGGAGTCGGCTTGGGAAAGGCTGGCAAGTCTTTCTAGAAATCCTCTGTGCTGCTGGCTCGTCTGCAGCTGCAGACACCTCTTCAGAGACAGGTTGTGTACCTGCTGTTCCTTACAGGGGCATCTGTCTCCTCCAGTGCAGGTTCATGGTGTGTTGGAAACCTAGTGCATCTGTGTGTGTCTGTGTCGGTGTCTCTGTGTCACTGTACTCGTGGGTGTCTGCACGGTACAGGTAGCCACTCTGCAATGCATCACTCTTCCGAGGGGGTGTGGATGTGGCACCATGCTGCGTGTCGTTGTTCAACAGTGGCTTTTTCTTAGGTGATCGTGCTTCCTCAGTGCCGTCGGGTTGTGGCATCCTTGGATCTGCAGGGATATTCTCTCTGTTTGCATGTTCCTTGGGGTGGCGTGCTCCTTGCTCCCTAGTCCAACGTGTGTTCCCCTGCCTGCATGGACTTTTCCAGTTCTATGTTGTGTGCTGAGTACCACCCAGTGTTCTGTGACCACCCATGTAGCTACCAAAACTGTCTGGGTAAGCAAACCAGGGGTGTTGGAGGGGGTTGAGAGAGAGGCCAGTGTCCTTCTCCCCCTCCCCACTCCCCAAACACACCAAGAAACATCTCAAACATGTAGGTTGAGAACAAGCCCCGTGATACCGTGGTTGGGAGAGAGTGAGAGAGCTTGGAATCACTTTTCCAGACTGGGTTGAGCCCCACCCATGTGGGAGCCATTCTTGGCTCAGACCAGAGTGCCTGTGTTCAGTGCGCTCCTGCTGGCACCTGCCACCAGCCCCAGCCCCTGCCCACACGGACCCCAGACCACCACCACTGCCAAGTGGGAGGTGGGAGCTGTCCGTTCAGGACCACAAGCCATCCTCTGCCCTAGCAAGAGAGGGCAGAGCACACCCTGGATGCTTATGCCTATGACCCTGACCCTCCAGCTTCCTGGCCCTTTCCCCTTTCCCCTCCCTTCCTTCCACTGCCTCCTGGTGCACCTATGGTGCTCAGGACAGAAGACATTCAGCTCCCACCCCACCCCTAACTGGAGTTGGTGCCAAGCCCCTCAACTCCCTCACTGTGTTCATACTTGGCACTTTGCTGGCCCCAAGAAAGGTAGATGACAGAGCAGCAAATCTAATCCACATAGTTCCCATTGACTCCTTAATCTGATTGATGTTCCCTTTTGCACTGAATAATACATGCCTCTCTCAGGTAAGCCATTTTATAAAATAAGAAGATAAAAAAGCACTGTCAAGACAGTGTTTGCTTTTGCTGAGCTGGTGTCCGACAGCTCCCTGGGGCTCCAGGGTGGGAGAGCTGCCACGGAGGCTCCCCAGACCCTGGGGGGCTTAGATCCCACTTGAATCGTAAAGCCTTCTTGCTTTTGATAACACAGTATTATTTCTCTTACTGTAGAAGAAAAAGTTTATTACCAAACAAGAGTATTTTTATGAAAGAATAGGACAAACCTATAAATTATCTCAACCTATATCTCCCTTGAAAACACTTTCAGGCTCCACCAAAATATAGGACTGAAAGCGTGTATTTTGGAAGAAAGAGATACATTTTGTATGCTTTTTTTTCCTTTTGTAGATTCCCAGTTTCTTTTCTAATACCACAAAGATCACTTTGTCACCAGCCCTGGGACCTGAGACCAAGGGGGTGTCTTGTGGGCACTGAAGGTGAGGGGGAGGCTGGCATGAAGTTTGCAGTCTGTGTAGCAAGGGACCAGGAGGCCAAAGAGGCCACTCCAAGTGGGCCCTTGGTCTGGGAGCTGATTGGTGAAGTGGAATGGGTTGAGGATTTGAGCGTCAGTTCTAACCTGGGTAGAAGCATTGAGGCTAAGAGGACCAAGGCCTTTGTGATCTTATGACCACCGATGTGTGGCTTGAAGGAGTCAGGGTTTTGTTTCTTCAAACACAGCACGTAAATTTATTCCACCAGCGGTGGGAAACACATCGCTCCTGTGCACAGTGGGCTGAAGTACGATTTATTAAAAGGGAACATGTCATTGAGGAGGAAAAAAAAAAAAGCCCAATACTTAGAGTCCCAATTTTGTCTTATTTGCCAAAAAAAAGCAAACCCCCTAAAGTTGATATTGTTATAATGTATATACTGTAAAATATGAAAGAGAATTGATGTACCTTACTTTTTCATTATTTGCTAACCAAAGCTGTACATTTTTCATACAATCTGCAGCCTTTTGGGTATCAAATGAGTCAAAACCATGGGACCTGCCACCTCCCATCAGCAATTCTGGAAATGCACTATTTCTACTGGTATTCTTGCTTTCTTTTTTCTTTTTTCATTTTCTTGCTGAAATGACATGAATTGTTGAGTTTATTTTTACACAGTAAAGAGTGAAGAAAGACTGTGGGCTCTATGGACTGTCTTTTCTTTTCTGAAACTGGCTGTTGTCTCCAGTTGGAGCCATGGCTCCGTCCTACTTGTCTTCTTGACCTTGCCTGCCGGGGATGCATGCTGTGTGCTTCCGCTGCCCTGTGCCCCTTGGCAGCCCCAACAGAGCCCCCGTACTAGGGTGGGATTCTCATTTCTCATGGGCGGCTGACACTGAAGCCTAGGGAGAAGTGATTTCCCAGTTCACCAGGTACCAAGTAACTCCTGGCTCCTTCACCCCTTTCTCTCCTGAGTGGATGAATGCTACTGGGGTCTGGGCTTGGGATTCCCAAACAGCTCTGTCAGTTCTCTCTTGCCACATCCTGCCAACAAATCCTTGCACCCCTTCCTGCACTCAAAGTTAAGAGTGTCCCCACATCCATGTGACAAAAGGTATGAGTGACTATGTGGGAATCCTGGGCTGGGGATGATCATGTTTCCTTGACCAAGTTCTATTCTGTATATACATAGAATTGACAAGCTGCTCTCTTCCAAGAGACCAAAGGACCAGGATCCTAATTCCTTGGTTGTAGAGATCAGGACACCAACAATGTGAGGTCAAGGAACATGGGGCCAAAGTAGCCTGGCAGGTTGCTCATACGTGCGCGCGCATGCGCGCCCGCACACACACACACACACACACACACACACACACACACACACACATACACACACACACAGCTAGAAGAAGGAACTGGCCCCTCCAGCTTCCTGTTGATATTGTCCAGGGATTGCCTGCCTGATGCCCCACTGTTTCCTGGCCAGGACTGAGGAGCTGAGGTTTGGTAGGGGTTGAGTGAGCTGCCCTTCCCTGAAGAAGCTGGAGTGGGGAGCAGCGCATGGCCACTGTGTGTGTGGGGGGGTGGGTGCTCCTCTGTAGTGTGTGCAGAACTGGGTTCTGGGTGTCTCTCTGAGGATAGGCAATGAGATAGCTCCCTGACTGTAGTGCCCCCCAGAGAATCTGCTTAGTGTTAGCCCAACCCAGCCCTCAGCTGCTGGCCACCTTAAAGATCATTTCCTTCTCCATTACCACATGGGACCTCAATGACTCTGTCTCTGGGCCTCTCCTTCACTGCCTGATGACCGGCTCTGGGACTTGTCCAGTTCCCTCTCTCTTCTATTGAGCAGCAGAGGGGGAGATACCCAGACCTGGGGTTCCAGACCTGGCTGGAACCTAAGCCCTTGTCAGTCCTGCAGCACGGTTTACTCTGCCTTGTGCTCTGTGTGGGAAACTCCTGCCCCAAGCTAGGTCTTGTGCTCCAGAAAGCAGGCTAGTGTGGCAAGGTGCTCAGCCCTGGCCCCTGGCGAGGAGCAGCCTACATGATAGGGTCCTGACCTATGCAGCCCCATGTCCCCTCCTGCAAGGCAGCCAGATAGTGTCCCCTTCCTTGCTGATCTCAAGGAGCAAGGGGTCAAAGAATGGAGTGTCACACGCAACCATGTCCCACACTTAGCAGAGTTACCACAGCCTCAGCTGCTTAAAAATGTCATGATGGGAGCAGAGTGTACCTCTCCAGTCAGGGCAGGGCAAGTAGCTTAGTCCCAGGAGAGGCCATAAGCTTCTCTGAATGCATTGGGCTACACATTTCCCTTCATATTGGACATCCACATAAATGTTCCTAAGAGTGAGGCTTTTAAAGCCTGGAAACCATTTTGTCTCCCAGCTCATCCAGGAAGGACCCATGCATTTGGTGAAGCTGACATGGTCACTTGGGATGCTGAGTGGGAGGTCTCCCTAACCTCTTTCAGCGTAGAGTGACAGGGACAGCCTGAGTGATCAGTGTGGTCTCTTCAGGCTCTTCCAGAGACTAAGGGTCAGTCTGCCCATCCTGCAAGGACCAGCAGCGTCCCTTCTGGGGCTACCTGACCCTCCCTACAGCAAGCCCTGCACCTCTCTGCTTATGGAACTCTGGCTTTTGCCACTTGCTTGTGGCCTTTTACTGTCAGGCTTTTCCACCCTGGTGACCTTCCTTCGGGATCTCTGCTGTCCTCTCCAAAACCTGTAGGTCTTACTTCTTCTCCACCCTCGTCCCAGCACACTCCACACCCTCCCCTCAGGAAGGGTACAGGGCTGTGGCAGGAAGACTAACAGGCTGGGAAATCACAGCCAAGGCCCCCAAAGCACGCTTGTTCCCTTGTTTCTCCAGAAGGTGTCTCTGAGTACCTGCCAGGAGCAGGCAACAGGTTTGGGCCCCAGGCAGGTTAGGGTCTCTGGGAGCCCAGCTTGGCACCAGCCAGCTCCAGCACGTAGGAATGGGGAAGCCCATGGGTGGGGGAGGGGATGTATGTGAGCTCTCAGGCTTGTGTGCCTGTAGGACACTGCCAAGGAGGCCGTCTGTACCCTGTTTGATTTCTGTGCTTCTCAATTCAGGCCAGGTGGAGGGGGCATCTGCTCAAGTGGGATGGAGAAAAACATTTTCACTGTGCAGAATATTTGCTTCCGAGGGAGGCTGTGCACAGCCCAGAATGAGCTGGGAGTAGTGCTGGCCCGGAGAGGTGCTGGCTCCAACCCTCTGTTCCCTGTGGCACTGCGCATCTTCTCAGGGGTCTTGGGTTGCTCCTGTCTGCCTCTCTCTCTCTCTCTTTTTAAAATTTACAAGCCATGCAATTCACCTGTGTAAATTGTACAGTTCAATGGCTTTTGGTGAAGGACTTTCTAACAGAAAACATTGTGATAAGTATATAATCCCATAAAATTTACCCTTTTAATGTGCTTCAGTGGTATTGATTGCATTCATAATGCTGTGTGACCACCATTAGCTATTTTCAAAGTTTTATCATTCCTGCAAACAGGAACTCCATACTCCCTAAGTGAAAGCTCTCTAACCTGTGGCCAAGCCCAGCTCCTTGGAACCTCAAATCTGCTCTTGTGGCTGACTTTACCTGCTCTAGGAACCCCACAGGACGAGATTCGCACACCATGTGTCCTCCTGCGGCTGGCTTCCTCCCCCCACATGGTGTCTCCTTGGTTCATCTGTGCTGGGCCGTGTGTTGTGCCGCTCTCCTTCCTGTAGCCGAGGGTGCTTCCCTTGCAGATCAAGGCAGCTATCGTTTTTTTGCTGATCCATTCGTGAGCCACCAGGACATCCACATAAATGGACACCATTTATGTGGACACCAGGGCTGCTTCCACCCCTTGGCTACTTGCAGTAATATGGTCAGAGCATGGTGTACACATATTATTTGAATCTCTTCTTCCCTTTGGGGGAACACACTCAAGAATTGCTGAATTGTATGATAATTCTATATTTCGCTTTTTGAGGGACTGCCAAATGGTTTTCCACAGCAGCGGCCCCATTTTCCATTCCCACCAGCAGTGCACAGGGTCCTGACCTCACCACACCTCTGGGTGGTTGTCATTCTGGGGCTTTGAGGGAGGCCATTCTAATGAGCATGAGGTGGGGTTTCCTTGTTGCTCTGGTTTGCATTCTCCTCAGGGTTAGTGACACTGAACATCTTCTCAGGTGTTTATTGGTCACTTCTGTGTCTCTTTGTGAGAAATATATATTCAAATCCTTTGCTCCCCCCTATTTTTTGAATTGAGTTTAATTTTTCTGGCTGTTGGTGGTGAGTCTTTAGAAATATGTAACATATTCTGGGTGCTAATCCTTCATCAGGTATATAATTTGCTAAGACTTTCTCCCATTCTGCGGGTTGTCTTTTCACTCTCTTCACAGTGTTTTTAGATGCACAAAAGTTCTGTATTTTCAGGATGCCCTTGTCTGTATTTTCTTTGATTGCCTGTTCTTTGAGTGTCTATCCAGGAAATCCTTGCTTGGCTCAATCCCATGGACTGGGATGTACGCCCATGTGAATGAACCCTCTCGCATTTCTGTTCTATCACCCTGGCCTTCCACTTCTGTGCAAGCCACATTCTGTGCCCCCCCCAGCAGCCCAACCCACCCCAGTGTGTGAACTTCGTGGGGAGGCCCTGTCTGTTTTGTTCCTCTTAGAAATTCCTTCTGGCTTGAACATTCTTGGCTCTGGGCTTTTGGTTCTCTAAGAATCACAGAATGTTAGCACAGATGTAGAAGGGAGGGGGGAAGAGCAGAAAGTTCTTTGAAAAAAAGAACTGACTGCTTTCCCATACTAGGGAATTGTGTACCTCCAAGATCAGCTTGACTTAAGGAATCACCCCTCCCTCACCTCCAGGACTCCTGGCTGAAGGGAAGGAAAAAAGTGCTGAGCCACTTGCACAAGATGGACAAGAGGCTGTGGTTTCCCAGACTTCCTGTTGTGGAAGGGGCGAGGGCCTCAAGATTGGGAGCCAGCAAGGGAAGAGGAGGGTCAGGGAGAGCAAAGACAGAGACGATGGGGCATGGGTGGGTCCTGGCTGCCAAGAAGCACACAGTCATCTGTGCAGTGCTGTTGCTCTCTACGTCAGGGAGCATTTGCTGCCCATATGACACTTGTGACAGTGATCTGTTCAGATGAAGGAGTTGAGCAGTGTCCAGCATGGGTCAGGCATTGAAGTGCAGTGGAAGCAGGCAACTCTGAGGGAGGTGAGCAGGAGGCCACAGCCTCAACACAAGATGTGGCATATCCACCATGTGGGGACACAGCCATGCTGGGTTGAATGGTGTCCCCTCAAGTGCACATCTGCCTGGACCTCTCAGTGGGGCCTAATTAAGAAAGGGGGGTCTTTGAAGAAGAGAGGAGTTAGGTGTGGTGGTGCACACTCGTAATCCCAGCACTCGGGAGGCTGAAGCAAAGAAGATCACTGTGGGTTCAAAGCCAGCCTGGGTCACATAGTGAAATCTTGTCGCAAAAAACAAAAGAAGGGGCCAGGGAAATGGCTCAGGGGAATAAGCGCTTCCCAGGTCAGCACAAGGCCTGAGTTCAATCCCCAGTTCCACCAAAAAAAAAAAAAAAAAAAAAAAAAAAAAGAAGAAGAAGAGGAATGATGAAGATGAGGAGGAACAGGAAAAGAAAAAGGAGAGGAAGAGGATGCTTAGAGACACAGGAAGAATACCAGGTGACTTTGGAGGAAGAGATGGGGGTGATTGCCAGTAAAGATACCAAGGACTGTCAAGAGCCAGCAGAAGTGGAGAAAGAGGCCTGGGGAAGGATTCCAGAGGGACTAACCATGCTGGTATAGTGTTTCTTTTTCTTTTCTTTTCTTTTTTTTGTGGAACTTATTCTACTGAGCCATCTCCCCAAACCCATGCTGCTATGTTGATGTGGAACTTTAGCTTCCAGAACTTGAAGAACCAACAAATCCCCATCATTTAAAGGCCTCCCATTTGTGGAAGCTTAGGGTACTCACTGGTAAAGGGGCTGAGGTCAAGTAGGTGTAGTAGCACATATATCTGTGGTACCAGTACTTGGGAAGGCTAAAGAAAGAGGATCTAGGGGCCAGGGAGATGGCTCAGTGAAATGAGGGCTTCCCTGGCAAGCACAAAGGCCTGAGTTCAATCCCTGGTTCCACCAAAAAAAAAAAAAAAAGAGGATCATACATTTGAGCTTAGCCTGGGCAGCTTGGCAAAAACCTGTTTCAGCATTTAAAAAGGACTTGGATGCAGCTCAATGTCAAGGTCCTGGGGTCAGTCCCTTGTACTACAAATTTTAAAAACTAGGGGATAAGATCCATCCATTTTAATAGCAAAGAGTAGGAAGGTTGGCCAGGGATGGCCATGATGTTTGTTCTAGTGACAAAGAATGAGCCAGATGTATTTAGGGAAGTGCAGGGCAGGGGGCAGGGTCTGAGTTCTTCAGCTTCTCTGCTTTCCACAGCTCTGGTGTCACCATGCTGCTGGCCCTTGGGGTCTGACAGTGGGGAGTCAGCTTAGAGTCTATCTCATCAGAGCCATGTATGCATTCTGTCCCACCCACACCCAACTCTGGTCTCTCTGTCCTGAAGCAGAGGCATGACCAAGAGCAGGGTCACTGGCAGATAAGAACATTCTTGTGGCCTGAGAGGACAAGGGCTGAATGAGAGCCACTTGCCCTGGGACAGTGAAGCATGGATGTGCCACCCAGCTTCTTGCTGCTGTGGGAAGTTGTGGTGAGATGGGGAGAGGGAGGTGAACAGGGGCTTGGGAACGCAGGATTCCAATCACTGTAATGGCCTGCATGGTCAGACTTTGGGGAAGAGCAAGCAGGATGTGTGGATAGAGAGGGGGCAGAGGAAACTCAAGCCAAGAGCCAGACATGTGGGGCAGGGGCTTCAGCTATAGGGAAAGGAAAACTTGCTGGATCACAGTGCGACTGGACGGGGGCAGCATGAGCAAGAGGAATGGGTGGAGGGCAGCCGGAGTCGAATCACATGGACCTTGAAGTAAGAAGCTGGCCCTGCTCATGTTTGTTGCTGGCTTGGCAGCAGTGTCACTGAACACAAGCATCAGATAAGGCCACTTGGCTGATCTGGATAGAGACAGACAAGACCTGATGGAGTTTGGTCTGGACACAGAATGTGAGTGTTTTCCACATCCCATGCCATTTCCTGACTATGGGGCGACCCCTGCTGCTGCCCCCCTCAGCTCTAGCCCGTACTTCACTCTTCTTCCTTTTTCTTTAAAGGTTAAGGCACCAGTCACAGCATCACCCCAGCTTCCTGGCAGCCTCCAGTCCAGCCTGTGTCCTTGAACCTCATCCCAAGTTTTTCCAACATCAGCCAGGGCCTGGCAGGTCCTTCCTAATGCCCTCTGAGATACTGCAGTTCCCTGCAGCATGCTGCCTCCTGGTTGTCCCCAGCTGACAACGTGACTGGTTTTCATTGTAGTGCACTCCCAAAACTTAGGCTAGATGGTAATGAATACCTTGTACACTGGAAAGAACATTGGTTTTCACCAGGCAAGATGGGAATCCACTGGGTGGTTTTTAGCAGAGGCAAAATGGGAAGTGATTTTGGAAAGGAACACTCTCAGGGTGTGAGAGTCTCAGGGGTTCTGTCTGGGGGTGGGAGTGGAGGCGTCTGGAGCAGATTCCTTGTGGCTTCCCTGCAGGGCAGGCCAGCATGTGAAGACGGATAAGCAGCTATCTCTGAGCCCAGAACTGCTTTCCAGGGGCTTCAGGAAAGATGCCAGCAGCAGGGCTGTTAGCTCAACTCAGCTCCAGGCAGCTTTGGAAGACAAGAATTTTAGTAGAGGAGGGGTACAATAGAGGGGCCGCTGCCACTCCCTGTGATGCCTCCTGAGCAGAAGGGCCAACATGCCAAGACATTTCGTAGGACAAAGACTTTGGGAAAAAAAAGAATCAACACAGATCTTGCAAGCACCCAAACACCAAGATGCATGAGACTGTGTGCCCCATCCTCACACACGTTGGGCTTCCCAGAGGAAGTGAACATCCCCAGGACTGGCATGCGTATCATTGACACTCAGGAAAGCTGGAGCTTGGGACATACATACTCTGCTTCTCCCTTCGGCCAGTAGGAAGGGAATGGATGGCCTTCCCCAACCAGGGACTCCTTCCAGAGTGCTTCATTGCCCTGTTAGGATGACACTGTATGTATACCTATCTTCATTTGGTTACTACTCCTGGGGTGTCCCATGTCCCCCAGTAGTGCAGAGGCAAAGTATTAGGGTTGAGCCTTTTGCTGTCTTTATTATTTATTTATTTAGGTGGAACTGGGGATTGAATCCAGGCCCTTGCACTTGCCAGGGAAGTGCTTGTTCTACTGAGCCATCTCCCTGGCCCTTTGCCTCTACTCTTTGATTGGACTACATCTGCCACCCACGGGATCCTGCACAATCAGTAGAATTTTCTTTTCTAGCCTGGAGTGACAATTTCCTCAAGCCTCACTGCCACCCTTTTTCCCCATCTTGGAGCAACTATCAAGCTCCCAGAAGCCCCTGACAAGGAAGGTGTAATTCTGGGAAACAAAGGCTACAGGTGCACCAGTGCACACCTGTCTGCATCTGAGTATGTTGAAATGATGAGGCTGGGATGGACCATCAGCAAGGAAATGCCAGTGTTCACGCCAGGGTCTGTGGACTGGGAACACATCTAACCACAAATACATTGAGAAGACAGGTGGCATGCCCTACAATCCGTGCACTTAGGAAGCTGAGGGACTGAGAGTTTGAGGCCAAAGGGCCAGGGAGATGGTTCAGTGGAATAAGTGCTTCTCTGGCAAGCACAAGGGCCTGAGTTCAATCCCTGGTTCTGCCAAAAAAAAAAAAAAAAAAAAAAAAGTTTGAGGCCAGCAGAGAGAGAGACAGAGAGACAGAGACAGAGATAGTGGGTACAGACGGAGACTGACAAGAGTCAGATAGAGACAGAGACAGGAAGAACATATCCTAAATTTCAGCAGTGGTTTTATGTGACTGTGAGATGAAGGATTTTTTTATTCTTTCAAGTATTTTCCCAAGTTTTCTACATGGAACACGTGTTAGTTATATAATTTAAATCTTATTTATTTATTTTTAAACCAAACTCCAGCCAACTGTGCCTTTCTCTAGTTGCAGTAACTTTCCGTCCAGCCACATTCCTGGGTGAACTCAAGCAAGCTTCCCCCCAAAGCGCA
>PVKA01000645.1:111992-145406 GCA_004027165.1 Ctenomys sociabilis | reverse complement strand
GGCTGGGGCTGGCACAGCAGGCTAGAGAATCAAACCCCAAGGGCCCTGCACCTCCTTTCAAGTGCTTTAATCTGCTGAGCTATTTGGCCAGCCCTTTCATAATTTTTTTTTGTGAGAGAGTTTTCTGTTAAATTTCGATCTTCCTGTCTCAGCCTCCCAAGTAGCTGGGATCGCAGGCATGTGCCGTCACGCGATCGCAGGCATGTGCCATCACGCGAGGCTCATCTCTAGATCTTTAACAGCAGCAAGCATTTCAGACTCCAAACAGATAAGGCCACAGTTGGAAGTTCTGGAAGGACACATCTTTCTGGAGCCACAGTTGGGTCCCCCACAAGGGCCATGAGATGTGAACACTAGCAGGTGGGGGATGCACAAGAAGAAAAAGGGGTGGCAAGTGAGGGAGAAAGTTAGGGCCAGAGAATGGATGAGCCAGAGGCCCTTACCTGTCCTTGGCTACTGCCTATCTGGCCTCTCAGAGTTTTTTATACCTCATAACAGCTTGCAGCCACCCTGGTGGGGCTGTCCATCCACCGGCCATGGCATACGATCCCCTCCAGGGTCTAGCTGCCCTGTGCACCCCAGAGCCCTGGGCCTTGGAGGCAGGCGCTCCAGGAGGCTCCAGGAGGCAGGAGTAGCTGCTGTCCCATTCGCCCAGCTCAGCTGCTCTCTGAGGTCACAAGTGGGTGACTTTCCACAGTGCTTATCAATCACCCAGAGCTCTTCCTCGTCTCCATCCCAACCTTCAACAGAGTGTAGACCATTTCTTCTGAGAGCACCTCTTGTCCTTAGCAGCAGATGATCTCAGAGACAGAGAACCTTCCAGATGCAGGAGTCAGGCTGGAGTACTGAGGTGTCTGTCCACACTTTACAGCTTGTCACTGTCCTCTGAAATGCTAACACCATCTCAGGGAAGAGGGAGGCAAAGACTAAATGAGTTCCTACTGCCCAGGCTTGGCCCCAACACCAGAGCATCCAACCCCAACTCTTAGTGCCCTTCCCACAAACTGGGCCATGTTGGGCATCAGGGCCATCCTTCCCTGTAGGATTCAGTTAGGGACTTAGCCTAAATGGACAGCAGTCTCTCCCAAGAGTTCTGGGTATCAGGGTGGCTATCTTACTCTAGAGAAGCCCTTGCCCACAGTGGTGGAGGTCGCCCACCTCCTATTCCTTCTCCAGGACAAATTCTCTGTTTCTTACCCCTCTCCTTGGAAAGGGGACTCCAGGCCCTGCCCTCCCAAGAGGGCTTCTGTCCTGTCTGTGCTCAGTCTACAATGTCAAGGACACTCTGGGGCCTTGGGTCATAAGGCAGCTGGGGAGGGTGACTTTGGAGAGGTGTCCTAGCACCTTGCCCAAGTCAGCTGGACTCAGGTGTGGACTGCGTCTGCCATCGAGGTGACAATCTCTGCTCAGGGCCAGAGTCCCAGTGTCTGGTTGTTGGCCCTCATGTCTGATACACTCCGGGGCACTCCTGGGCAGAGGCCAGAGCTCCAGGAGTCACTTGACACAACTCAGGGACAATGTCACACTTTGGAAATGGAGAAGGGGGTGGACAATCACCAGCTAAGGGTGGAAAGGCTGAGGCGCAGCAGGCTGAATCACATTGGTGGCGAAGCCAGCTGGCTAACAGAGTTGGGGGTGGGGGTGGGGCTGCTTTCAGGCTGGGTGGAAGGGACAGGGACAGAGAAGCCACCTGCCATGCTCCCTTGGACATCTGGAGGCACCAAGCAGCTGTTCCAGAGGACACAGGCCCTTCCAGCTGGATGTTCCAGGTGGACAGCCCTAGGCTGGCCTGGAGCTGAGCAGAGCACACACAGAGCAGTTCAGTCTCCTGGTCAGGTGCGACAGGGCTGTCTCAGGAGGGCACACAACCTGCCCCAGCCCTGTGTCATGACCGAGCGCCCACCAGGGCTTTCCCAGGCCCAGCAGTGGGCTTCTGAGGTTGTTGGTCCCTGTGGGCTATTTCCCTGATGACTTCTGTTTTTTGTCTTTTTGAGACAGGGTAGCCCAGGCTGGTTCCTTGATGATTCTTCATACCTATTCCATGAGTCCCTGTGTCCCTCAGAGGTTTGAGTCTAGTGGGCTGGGTTTTGGGGGCAGCCAAGGCAGGACAGGGTCTCCTACCTCTGCCACCATCTTCCTCACAGCCTGACCTGACAACACCCCTCCCTGTTCTGCTGCCTCTAGGGGACTAGAGAAAGCTGGCGAGGAATCCCGCACTGCAGAGTGACCTTAGCTAACACCAGCACAACCTGTCTCTCTGAAGCTATGACTTCAGAGTTAGGGGCAGAGGCACTGTTCCTCTGCCCCGGGGATAGGTCTGGAAGGGTATGCTGCTGGTCTCCACGGCTGACCCCTGGCAGGAGGCCCTTGCAAATGGGTATGTCCCAACCTGAGAAGCCAGAGCTCAGGGTACTTGAAGATGTCCAAACTTTCCTTCAGGTTTTGGGGACCTGGGAGGAAAGGGACTCACTCAAGGCTACCAGGCCAGCCATGCCAGGCATGCCAGCCCTGATCTGTGCCTCCACATGCTGCATCCCTTCTAAGGTGACTCAGGCTGCCTCAGCTCCAAGAACTGGCTCTTTGGTCCTCACCCCAACCCCAGAGCCACGTGATCCCATCCCCCATATTGTCCCCACCCTGCTTCGGGTGCCTGCCTCTCCCGCCCCCACGCTCCCCGCGGGAAGGGGTTCCTATGGCACCCCTTCCCCCGCACACACTTAGCTCACTGGCAGCCATCTGCCCTGAGACAGAGCAGCAGATGCCTCCATGCACAGCGGTGCCTGAAGCATGGCCGGCCCAACGCCTGCAGCCGATGTGAGTGCTGCCAGTCTGGGCAAGGGCTGCCCCTCCCAGGGCACTCCGCTGGGGCAGCAGTGCCCCCATCCAAGGCAAGGCCAGGTGGGTCAGGTCACCCAGATGGCCCACCAGGGTCAGGGACAAGGGTGAAGGAGTCAGCGCAGCACCTCCTCTCCTATGCAGCTGGTGTGAGGCTTCTCTCCAGTGAGTTGCCCCTTTGGGAGCAAGACTGTGCCACTTCCTGACCCCTCAGGGCAGGCCCACAGTGCAGAGGTGTTTCCCCTTAACCCAGCAACATGTCTGCCCAAAGGGGATGCTGGTGGCCCCTCAGACACAATCCACAGCACCACCCTTGTACAGAGTGCATGTGGGGCTTGGCACAAAGGTATCTCCCAGGCAGTGCTTCCCCCTCAGCAGCCCGAGTGCCTGGCCTTTCCTGCTGGGTCACACTTCTCAGCCCTGCTCCATCTCCCTTGTCCTGCCATGTTAAGGGACAAGTGGCCACCCCTCCTCACTCATCTCCAGGATGCATGTGGCCAGGTGTTGAAGAGGTCTTATTTCTACAACAGTAGTTTTCAGCCCTGGGTCAGGAGACGGGACTTTGTAAGATCCACAGAGCTAGGCCTTTACTCAGCTCTTCTCTCCCCAGCTCCAGGAACAGAGCTTGGTGGCTGTGGGTCCTCAGACTGGAGCAGGGTCTGAGGGAATGTGCTAGTAGCTGCAATGCCCCTACCCTGATGTGGGGCCCACCATCTCCAATAAAAACAAGAAGCTGGCTGAGTCCAGAGCCCTGGGGACATGATTTGGCATTAGGTAGAATGTCCTGATTGCAGAAAGAATTCGAATATGGCAAGGACCCAGGCTGCTGGGGTCTCCTGGGTGTTTAGTGTGAGAGGTGAGAGTGGGTGAGAGGGTCTTTGAGCTGGCTAAAATGTGGGGTGAGGGACAGCCAGCCTGATCCTGAGGATCCTGCTAGCTGAGATCCAAGAAGCCTCTAGAACCCAGACCAGCTGTCAAACCCCACAACCTCCTCAGTTCAACCATCTCTCTCCCCCCATCACGTGCACGCACACACACACACACACACACACACACACACACACACACTCACCCCCAGCCCGCCTCTGCTCCGCATGCATCTTGCCTTTGTTTGCCTTGGCAGGGCTTAGATGGGGACATGCTGCACTGTCAATTGGCAGCTCCTCCGACCCCCTGTGGTGGTGCCATATGTCAGTGTCATGAATAGGCATGCGGCTAGGGGGCTGGGAAGTGGCAGCTGCCAATCACTGGCTGAGTAGATCAGCATGGGGCATCTACTGCAGGGGTAGGGGTCTCATGAGCAAAGCCATGGGTGAGGGGCTCAGGTCACCAAGGTGGGACACCTCCCAGGTATTCAGATAGCCTTTTGTGAAAGCAAAACCAAACTCAAACAGGTCAATGGTATTGAGCATCAGGAGCTGCCCTCGGACACTGCCACCCAAGTGCCAGCTTATCAAGCTGTCCAGTCACCTCTGGATTCTGCCCTGGGTATATCTGCCTTCTGACCTGGGCCTTCATCAAGTAGAGTTAAACCTGAAACCCCCAGGTGGGGGAAGAGGGGCAGAATTCAGTAGCGATTGTCATAGGCCACCATTCATTCTTTCAGTGTCCCTAGGAACCTGGGCTACTTGTTCCCATTTTACAGATGATAGGCTTTCAGAGGTTGTTCAGAAGTCTCACAGCTCACCAGTGCAGAGCTGGGTGCTACCAGGATGCCACCCACAGTTCCATGCCCTGTGCTGGGTGTGGCCCATCCCTAGGTGGAGTGGTGCCCACTGCCCCTTCACCTCCTGCCAGTATGATGTGCACTTGCCTTTCCTCCTCCTTCCCACAAGGACCCTTGGCTCCTGCAGAGCCACTCACACAAGGATGCAGACACCTGGCTGCACAATTGTCCCATGTCGCTGTCCCAGTCCCTGTCAGGCCCCCCTTCAGGCAGTGACTGTTGAGAGCATGGAGAGCCACAGAGCAAGGACCAGGCGCTGAGGCTTTTGGTGGTGCAAGCAGCAGCAGTCCCCGCCTTGCTCTGGGCTCCACAGACTCGTTCCCTCATTCCCGGCTCTGCTGGAGGCTGAATCTGGATCGGATTGACCGCTCCAGGTTAATTGGCTCTCTTTCCCTCGCCAGCATGATGGATCCTGCCTGACATTTCTCCAGATAGTTAATTGATACCCAAGTAATTTGTCATGGAGACCTCGTTATATGCCAAGTGGGTCCCCTAAGCTGTTAGCATCTGTGCCCCAGAAATAAGATTGGCAAGTTAATAATGGAGGCTTAATCACACTGTTCCCTGCTGGCTTTGGGAGAGAATTACTGGGAGATAGGATGGGGTGTTGGTGGGAGGAGACAATGCCTTCCTAGGGCCTTCGGGTTGGAGTTTCATTGGGCCCCAAGCCTCTGTCCCTTCTGTAGAACCCAGCCTTAGTTTCCTCACTGAGGCATAACTTCTTTGGACAATAGTGCTTTGACTTCCCACTGAGAAATTCCCCTCTCTACAAGGCAGCTAAGGCTGATCCCAGCCCTGGCTCTGGTTTTTTGTGTCCTTCACCTTTGTGGAGACTGGAGCTGTTGCTCATAAAAGGCTCAGGACCTGGCTAGGGCACCTCTTGGAGCCTTTGGGACAGAAGGATCACTGAATGGGTAAGGTTTGAGCCAGAGCCACTGCTGAGCCCTGTGAGGAAGGAGCTGGTGGTTGCAGGGCCAAGCCCTCAGGGCAGCCAGGGCATACTCTGTGCTGCAGCAAACCACCGGGACCTCTTCTGCTTCTAGTGTGTTGTCACATGACCTGGGGTTCTGATTATGGACAGGATGGTGGCACACATCCATCCTCTAGTTTTTGCCTGTCAGAGAGCTTGTGAGGAGGAGAAGCTGGGGCAGAGGCCAGACCTGGCCTGCAGCAGACATCTCAAAATGAAGCCAGGCTTGGTGGCACACACCTGTAATCCCAGCAGTCTGGGAGGCGGAGGCAGGAGGATGGTGACTTTGAACCCAGGCTGGGCAACTTAATGATCTAGTGAGAATCTGTCTCAAAAAGGCGGGGGCTGGGGCTAAGGAATGTAGCTTAATCTGAAGGCCCTGTGTTCAATCCCTAGTCACACACACACAAACAAACAGAGAGAATGCCATCCAGACAAAAGCCACAATGTGTTCCTCTCCCTGAGCTTGGGAGTGACACTGCACTGCTCCTGTGGTCATCCACAGACCAACATTGGTGCCACATGGTGGAGCGGGGGCTTTTCTAGGGCCATCTTGAAGGCCACCACCACAGACTCCAAGAAAAAATGAACTCATCGATGCCTTGATGTTTTCAACACACCAAAAGGAGATTTATATTCCATTTTATCCCACTGCATGGTTTAGGGATAAATAAGTAATGGGTACACAGAAAATAAACCAGCCCCTCCTACTGCCAAGACAATTATTAAGTCCAGGACAAAGAGGTTGTCTAAGAAAAGCAATTACAACCCAGCGCTCAGCTGTGATGGGTGCATGTGAGGAAATATCATATACACACTGGCTTCGGAGTCCCTGAAATGGGAGATGGGGGGGAAGTGTATGCATATGTGTGTGTATGCACGTGTGTGTGTGTGTGTGTGTGTGTGTGTGCATGCCTGTGTGGGGGAACCAGATCAGGGTGGGAGGGAAGGGAGGTACTGTTTTTACACTGCAAGCCTTGGAGAACTGCTTGATTATCCAACTATGTACATTTATGACAGAAAAACATAAATGAAACTGAAGCAACTGAAAACAAACTCAAAATATCCAAGTGTTCCCCCACTCCCTGCTCCACCTGGGGAGGGAGGACATGATCCCTCTTTCGGGAATCCTGCCCTTGGTCTTTCTGTCCTTTGCAGACCTTGTCCCCTCTCCTAGCCTGCCTCAGCTTCTCCTGCCCCACCTTCCCATACTCTCAGGCCAGTGCAGGGGAATGTTTTTAGGGGAAGGGGCCAGCTGTGTCTGGCAGGGCCTACGCTGCCTCCCACTTGACCTTCTGGCCACCCAGGGCACTAGGAGCCCAAAGGGAGCTGCCACCACCTGCAGCCTGCAGGGAGGGAGACAAATGGGAGAGCTGTGCTCTATCATTCACACGACACCTCCTTAACCACCTCATGCTATTTGTCTGGCTGTCAGCGCTGCCATGTGCCTTTGCCTTTAATTAATAATTTGGTAAGACTAAGGACCTGGCCAGGCCAGTGCAGCGGGGCCTGCTGCTGCTGGGTGGGTGAGGCAGGCTGGCAACCCCTCTTTACCACCCAGGTAGCACCCCAGTTCCTCTCCTCTGAAAGACCAGGCCAGGGCTGATGGGACAGGTGAGGGCTGTCTGCTGCTTGGGGATAGCCTGGGAGGCAAAGGAGGCCTCTGGTGTAGATACCCTCCCACCCCAAACACTCCAGCCACCCTGGAAACACTGAAGCCACTATCCAGTGACAAAGAGAGGCACAGCTGTGAAGTGATTTGTCCAGGCACACACAGCAGGGGACTTGGGGCTAGCTGCAGCATAGCTGGCCACTCCTGGGGCTGCCTTGATCAGACTGCAGCTGCAGGAGAGGGGAAGGCAGATAATAAGCAGGGGTCCTGCGGTGGGGAGCCCTGGGGGGCTTGGGTGCAACCCAGTAGACAGTCACATCATGCTCCTAGCAGCAGGCAGGCAGGCAGGAACACAGGCAAGGGGCATGGAGACCAGCAGGTGAATGGGAAAATCTATTTGGATCCCACTTGAATTATTAAGAGGTTCAAGAATATTCTTAGCACCAGTGAGCTGTGGTCTGCTGAGATGGCCTTTACCGCGGGCCCTATTTTTAAGGTTCTGTGGGAAGGAGTAGAGACGCCACTGCACTTAGGGCCCCCAGGGGGCCCCTCTGCCCCAGCAGTGACGCCTCATACCTTACCATCACCGGGGCACCCTGGCCCATTTACCTGCCTCTCCATCTGCAGACCCTAGGCCCCCATATCTTCTTTCCACTGGCCCTGCCCAGCCTCCTCTCACAGATAGGAAAGGTGGTTCTGGACTGTTGTAACTGTCTACTCCCAAGAGAAAGGCTAGGGTCTCAGAGCTGAGGAGAGGCCCTCTCATTGCTGATCACAGACATGGTACTAGTGTGGCCATTAGCAGTGGGGACAGGGGCCTATGGCCTAATGCCTGTATCCCTCAAATACTGTGGGCCCTGTGCTGCCCCCATCCCTCCTCAAGCTAAACTCCAGTTGGTCCCTGGGGTTTAAGGGCCCTCATTAAACCCCAACCCTGTGGCAGAGTTGCTGAGAGGAGCTATGCTCTGCCCATGCCCTCTAGTTCCTGCTCATGGAGCCCAGGGCACCCCAAAGCCAGGCCCCATCTGAGGACCTGGGGTGAGGAGGTGGATCTGCATGCTAGATCTTAAGGCCAGATAATAGGTGACTGCCTGGGGAGAGCCAGGGAAGGATGCAGGTAGATGTGGTCTGAATCCTGGGCAAAGCAGGTCCTCAGCAGGGGCCTACCCTCCCACTGCCCATGAAGATCAGGTCACTATGGGGGCACTCCTCAAACCCACTCCAGAGAGCCTCACCAAGGACAGAGAGGACACGGGTTATGAAAGCAAGAATCAAGGTGGACTACTTAATGACCCCATGGACATAAAAAGAAGAGACCACAAACAAGGAAGTGTACATCACTGAATCAGCTATGTGGACAAACTCTTAAGCATACAAACCAGTGAACATGGAGTATCTGGGACATATAAAGAATTCCTGCAGCTCAGCAATAAAAACCCAATTAGAAAAGTGGAAGGCAGAGCGTGTGAAGAGATGTTTTTCCCAAGGTGTACCATTGGCTGGCAGCACATGAAAAGGTGCATGGTACCATCAGTCACGAGGGACACCCAAACAATGCTTTGTGGCCCTCGGATGACTAGAATGCAAAGGAGAAACAGTCACAAGCCAATGAGGACATGGGGAAACCGTGCCTGTACACACTCTGGTGGGGCTGAAATATTGTGCAGTCATGGTGGAGAACATCTTGGCAGTTTCTCACTCCCTCCTGGGTGTGGACTCACTAGAACCAAAACACACATGAACAGTTGTCCACAACACTAACAGCAGCCCTCCGAACAGCAACAACCCAAATACCGTCACCTGATTTGTGAGGATCTGAAAAGTGGTAGCTCCTTGCAGCAGGGTTTCAGTCACAAGTAGCCAAGTACAGTAAATCCCTGACTTATGAACAAAGGCTAAGAGGTTTGTTAAGTTGGATCTATTCATAATCAGAGGGAGGCTTATACAGTGCACCTGTGAGTTCCCAATACTTTTTTCTCCAACACTGATGTAAGTTGGAGACTTACCATAGTGACACATGGTACAACACAGACAAATCCTGACACATTCACCAAGTGTGGGAGACCAGACTTGAAGGCCACACATGAAGGAGGAACTAATGGCTTCCCTTCATCAAGGGGCCACTATGTGCCAGGCTTCATCTAAGCCCCTTATGTATGTCACCTATGGGACCTCCTCAGACACAAGGACAGAGGACACATATTATGACATGCACTTCATCAAAGCATGTGAGGTACTGGATCCCAGTCAGTTCTGCTGAGCCTCAGCCCTGTGCTTTTGCTGCCAATCCCTGGTCCTCTGGGAGGAATCTGGAAGCAGGAGGGCAGATGGCAGGGTAGCTGTGAGCCCTCCAGCCCTGGGTTCAGTGGGGATGCAGGGAGCCCCATGAATGTGTTTTAAGTTTATATGGGCCAAGATGTGCCCTAGAATGCCACAACTGGGACAACATGTCCTCCCTCTCCTGGGTAAAGTGCAGGGAGGCAGGCAGAAGACATCCCCATGAGAAAACAGGTTCTGAACAAGAGCCAGAGCACCCCACCTCAGATGGTTCTGAGGATTAGGCAGGGGGCCTTGCAGCTGTCTCCTCTGGATAGGCGGATGCCAGTGTGTGTATGTGTGGTCCCTTAGGCTCAATGAAAAGTGGTACACCCAGCATGTACTGAGACCCTCCTTTCCTTTCCCCCTTCATCCTGACTCAGAACTAGTGAAGCCAGACCTATCTACTGCCTGTCAACTCCACTCGGAACCTGGGAGGAACGGGCTGAGGCAGGCCCTGAGTCTCAGCTGCCTCATCAGCACTCAGGGAGGATGCAGCCTGCTGGGCTGGGGTAGAGCTCCTCCCATCATGGGAGTGGTTTTGAGGCAAAGAGGCAGGAATGGGGGCCGGGGAGATGGCTCAGTGGAATAAGTACTTCTCTGGCAAGTGCAAGAGCCTGAGTTCAATCCCCTGTTCCACAAAAAAAAAAAAAAAAAAAAAAAAAAAAGACCAAGAGGCAGGAATGGGGGTTGTGATACAAGGCACAGCCAGTAGGCTCAGGGCCTCTCTTGGGCTACCCATGGTGAGCAGGCTGGAGCACAGGTAGATCAGGGAAAGAACACACATGTGTGATGTTGGAGGTAGCTGTGCACTTGAGTCCCTCCCAGCTGTAGAGGTAGCCAGCTTTGGCTTGTGGGGCATGGTTTAAGCACAGCCCTGAAACAGGTACATTTCCAAAGTGTAGATGGCATGGAAGCTGTGGGCACTGGCACAAGCTGCCAGACTCTGGACCACTGGGCACCTAACCCCTAAGTTCCCTATGTGCTCTGGGTGACCTTATAATGTTCTAGTCTGGCACTTGCCTTGAGGACATTTGTCCTTCCCGGGCAGTGATTGTACAGGTCACCCAATGCTGGAGGAGGGACAGCTAACAACCCAAGTGGTATCCTGCTGGGTGCTCTGGTTAATGTTTCTACCACAGGAGGATCCATAGTCCTTAGCAACTATTCCTCAGTGGTGGTTACTGTCCTGAGGCTGAAGTGGGAGGCCAGCAGTTGGAATCTTTATGGTGCCCAGCTCCCAGAGACTGCCAGCCCTTGTTCTGCTGCTCCAAGCAGCCTGGCTGTGCTGCTTCCAGGTCTGTCCCTGGGCCTTTCCTGGGGTCCTCAGGGTGCCTGCTCTCTTCTGCTGGCTCTGCTGAGCCTCCTTTTGGGTGTGCCTTTAACCTTGGTCCCTTCTGGTTCCTGCAAACACATAGAGAAGGGAAGAGTCTCAAAACAGGTTCCAGAGCCAGTCCTGACATCCTCTATTCCTCAAGAACCCCTGGAAGGGCTGCTGACAGGCATGGGTCAGAGCTCTGGGCAGAATCTGATGACCAGCTGGACAGATTCACTTTGGCTCAGGCTGGCCAGTCCACATCTATGAAGTAGGGGTTCCCAGTGCCCTTTCCTTCAGCTCTCAAAGCATCCTAGCTAGGCCTAGGAATAGCTGCTGGCTGCCAGGGAAAAGGAGCGGAGGAGGTGCAGCCCGTGAACAACTCACCCCTTGGCAGGAATCTTAGGGGGCGAGGAGCTCAGGAGGCAGGACTCAGAGTCCATGCCACATTCAGCACCCTGCTCTGCCACTTCCCAACACTCCAGGCTTCATGTTCCTTATTTTTTAAAGTAGGCTCCTGGTTCTTGCTTGGGGCAAGGCTGCTCTAGGCTAACTAGTCTGGGCCCTTCATGGTCAGCTGAGGCTGCCAGGCAGTCTCAATCTACCTCAGAACCTAGAAGGAAAAGAATTACTCTGCTGGCATTTCAGAGAAAGAAACTGAGGCTCAGAGAGCATGACATGGCAAGTTGTGCAGAAAGGGTCATATCAGGGCCAATCATAGATAAAAGATGGGAGGCAGCAGCAGCAGCAGCTCTGTTGGGAGGTGTGGCCCAGGCCAGATAGCCACAGGGTCGTGTGTCTGGAGAGCTTCCACCAAGTTCAAAGCTCATACTGTCTCCACACCCTAGGAACCTCTCCTTGCCACGCCTGGTTCTGAGTCACTACAAACAGGAAGAGGCTGCCTATGGGCATCCTAAGGCTTCCTGGTTCTTACCTCTCCCGCCCTGGTACAGGTGGAGAGTCCCAGAGTCCTGCGAATATACTCTCGAGAGCGGATGTCAGCCTGGAGGAGACAATGCGAGTTGGAAGTGGCGGACACTTGGTTGGCTCTTAAACAGACTGGGAAATATTTCCACACCCTTCACAGGAAACCCACCTGGCTCCCCTTAGCTCCCATAGCCCACTGATATGAGTGGCTGACAGGGGTGCCACGACCTCAGGGGTTACAGACCTGGTGCTGAGGTTAGTAAGTGGCTGCTTGGCTTCTCCTGTCCTCACAGCTCCTCCTTTTGGGGAGTTCTGCTCTGAGGGAGGGCTCAAGCTTGCCAGTCTTCCCCTACTTGGAGGTCACTGTCTGATTCCTAAAGTTCTACAAACTTGAGAAAAAAGGGCTCACAGGCCATAGATGGGGACTAGGACAGATCCTGTGGAGGGCACAGAATGGGGTCACACTGACTGTGACACCCCTAATGGGCCTGGCCTCAGGCAGCCCCCTGATCCCAGCTCAGATGGGTTTAGCTTAGCTTCAGGCTTCATGACACATTGACAGCAACAGCTAATCCCCAGACAGCTTCTGCTGCAGCTCATGGGGCTGTGGGTGGATAAGCAGAAGGGTACCCTGGGAGCAGCAACCTAGCCCAGCAGGAGAGCCTGCACCTCACACAGGGAGTGCAAGGAGTACTTGTGACCAAGGGGTCCCTTGGAAGCCAGGAGCTGTGCCAGAGCTGAAGGCAGAGAGACCCCAAATGCTCACTGTGAGAGGGCACAGACCTTAGCCCCATCTCTCCCATTCTCTGGGAACTTCTGGATGCGCAACAGGGAAGGTCAGTGCTGAGGTGAGTGGGCCCAGGTTGAAAGCAGACCAAGCTGCCAGGGCCGCATCCCTTCCCCTGCAGACAGAAGTGGGCCCTAGCAGCATGCATCCCACGCCTGCTGGCATTTCTGTGAGTGTGGGCAGGACTTGGCAGGCTCTTCTCCAGCACCAGACATATGACTCTGCCCCATGTCTAGGTGCTCACCTGGCAGTCCCCTCCCCTGCAAGGACCAGTGTCCTGTGGGTTTAGGACAGTACAACCCAGGGTTCTTGGGCCCCAGGGTCTCTGGGGTTTTCTCTCATTAGACCATGGAAGAGGGAATGAAACAAGAAGGACCTCCTGGAGCTGGGACACAACTTACAGGTTTGGGAGCCCAAGTGCCTATGAGCCCAGCACCAACCTGAGCAGAGACGAGACTGTGGGGGCTGCTGCTAGATGCCTAAAAGCTGCTCAGAAGCCACCCTATGGCTGCAAGCATCGAAATGGCATGTGGGCTGCTGCTGCCACCTGGAGGCCATTCTGCATACCTGCACTGGGGAGGTAGGATGGAAATGGTGGCCGCCAAAGTCAACAGTTTATGAGCAGCTGGGCCTGAAGCTGAGGTTGGGGGTAGGTTTCTAAGTTGAGTCTAACCTATGGCCCTCTGTGGGTGGCTATGGGGCAGGGTGGGCCAAGGAAGAGGCAGGCAACAGGGAAGCTTGGGACCCCCTGGCCCAATACTCAGTGTACCCAGAGGGCTTCTGGCTGGGCTACAACTTCCCAAGACCCAACTGCTTCTGTGGCACACAAGCACATCTGGGTGTCTTCCTGCTCTTGCACAGCCCTCTGCTGCCCCTCTCCCTGCAGGGAGGCTTGGGATACAAACTGACCCCTACCCATTTCACACCTCCTGCCCTGGCAGAGTATCTCAAGTGCCTCAAATGCTTCCCTACCCTAGGTCCTGGCAAATGCTGTTCCAGTCTGGACTCCCTTTGTTCCTCTTCTTAGGGATGGCTTCTTCTAGAACCCTGACCAATGTGCTGCTTTGGGACATTCACCAGCACACAACTGGGGGCTCTCCTCATAGCCGAGCACAGGACATTGGTCCTGGGCCCTGTCTGCTCAGCTCTAGCTCCTTTGCCTAAAGGCTGCATTCTTTCTCCACTGAGCTGACTGGCTCAACAAAGTGCTGGTCCCCTGGGTCCTGAGCACTACACCCAGGAGACCTGACTGAGGCTTCTGGTGCCAATGCAAGCCTTCTTCAGCACTACTCCTACAAGGGTCTTCCCCCTCTGGGCAGGGGAGCTAAGTTGTGACTGCACCCCCCTGCAACCAGAGCTGATGTCAACTAGTTCTCCACATAAGCTGGGACTGGGTATAGCAAGCTCAGTCAGGCAGAGTGTAGGGCATGGTGGACTTGGGCCGGCAGCCTCAGGAAGAACAGTGCAGCCCCTGTTCCCATACCCTTACCTCCAGGGCCTGGGGAGGTCACCTGGCTCCCTGATAAGGAGCCTGAAGATCTGCCCTCAGCCTCACATCACTGTTCCATGATCCCACTGGGGCTGACAGGCAGCACGTGACAATCAGGTGGCAAAAGGAGAATAGAGAGGATCATGTCAGTCCCCAAACCTGCCACCCACCCACAGGTGGCCCTACCACCTGGCGCACAGGCTCCGGAATCCGGAATCTGCAGCAGCAATGGGTCAGGTGCACAGCTGCCTCCAGGCTTATCTTGTGGCCCACAGAAATGTACAAGGGCTTGGTGCTGTGTTCGTGGCTCTTCAGGGCCTGTGGGATAGAAGGCGAGGTCAGAGTGCCATGGGGACACATCCTGTGGGGCCAGGACCTTGGGCTGGAGGCTCTAGTAACATCTCAGGTGACAAGCAGCAGTTTTGGGATTGTGGTGTGTGTGGGGTGCTTCAGTCCCCAGGTACCTCTCTGCTCTCTCTCCTGGGCAGGGTGTGGTGAATGTGGCTGAGGTCCCTCCGCTTTGCTGGGGTGAGAGGAGGTTATAAACACACACGTCACCTCACCTCCTTGTCTAGTGAGAGGGGCAGGAAGAGATAAGTGGATCTTTCACACAAGTGCGAGTGCATGAGCAGAAGTTCACTGCCTAGCTGTCCTTCCTGTCTGAGTTGGAGCCTGGGGATGACAGAGGCCTCAAGCCACTCACCATTCCGAGGACAGTCCCAGAGCCACCTATCAGAGGGAATGAATCTCCCCCTGCATGCAGGAGCTGAATCTGGAAAATAGAAGAAAAACTTGTAAGAAATGTCTTCTTACAGGCTGAGGTATAGTTCAGTGACAGATATTTGCCCAGCATGAGCAATACCCTGGATTTGATTCTCAACATTGCAAAAACCAAAACCCAAAACTAGACGTCTATTTTGCAGGGCTGAAGGCACACCTTTTCATTCTTAAAACCTAGTTACAAGCTGTCTTAGATGGCAGCCATGTCAGCAAGGCCACACCCCCAAGACAGTACTGAGAATGCTGGGTAGCAGCATGATCAGGGCTTGTGTTGGAGAAACTGCCTACAGGACACCATCTAACCTGATAACAAAGGCTCAGAGCAGGTGCAGCAGCTCTCCCAGTGCCACAGCACAGGCCAGCTGAGGGGGGCCATGGACCCACAGGTGGTGCCCAGGACAGCACTCCTTGAGCAGGGTTACCCCTCGTTGTTTCCTCTCCTAGGAATCTGAGCATACCCAAGTGAAGTCAATAAACTTTCTTTTTGAGTGGGTGGAGTGGTCAGGGCTGAACCAGCAGATGTGGACCCCATCAACTCAACAAGCATTTACTGAGCAACTGCTCCTGAGAAACAATCTCTGCTCTTGGAATTTGCTGTCTACTAAGAGAGTGGGAATGTCACCAGCTCCCTCTGGATGGGGACAACACAGCCCCAGGGATCTCTGAGAAGATAAGAAAAGGGCCAGGGAGATGGCTCAGTGGAATAAGCGCTTCTCTGGCAAGTGCAAGGGCTTGAGTTCAATCCCTGGTTCTGAAAATAAAAAAAAAAAAAAAGTGTGGATAGCTCTGGGCAGGCCTCAGCCAGAATGGGCATCCGGAGGGCAGAAGGTACTGCAGGCATGGCCCAGAGACTGGGCTTTGTCAGATCTCTTGGGGAGAGGCAGCTGGTGGGGGTGGAGGGGGACGGAAGCCTGTCCTATCCCTGGGGACTAGGGAACTAATCTTACACATTTGCTGCTGCAGCACAGAGGAGAGGCAAGTATGGGACAGAGGTTTAGAGGGCCACCAGGACACAGTGCTCAGGGCCATATTGACAGGAGGTTCCCAGACAGAAGCAGGTCTCCCTGTTTCAGACAATGATCCTGGGATATGGAGTATGTCAGTAGGCAGGCTGGGCAGAGATGTCCAACAGTGATGGAGAACCTTTTAGAGAGCTTTCAGTGTTGTCAGCTGTAGCATATGCACCATATATTTGCCACCACTGTTCTAGGAGGTGACCAATGTCTCAGATACCCCCAAGGTCCATCACTGCCCAGGGGTCCCCTTACCTTCTCCTTGTGCACAGCATTATTCTCCAGTCCATCCACCTGTAGGAGTTTCTTGGCCACCCCAATGCAGGGCAGCCCTGTGAGGACACCAAGGTGGCAGGCTATCCCAAAGCCTTCCAGTAAGCAGAGAACAAACTCAGGTGGTGTGATCAAACTGGAACCTTGCCACCTACAGACTGGCATAAAACTGGGGAAGCAGACTTGAAGGCCCAAGCTGACCTTGGACAAGATCCTGTCTACCCTGATTTTACCACTGCTCTAGGGCCACAACCTTTGAGAGGAGCAGCTGGGACCCAAACATATCTGCTGCTAGGAAGACCAATACTTCCCCTGGACAGCTTTCTGAGGGCCACCACGTTTTGGATAAGGGTAAAACTAATACCAACTTCAATACCCTTCCTGGGCACTGGTGGAAGGCAGGGCTCCAGGACACAGGGCAGGCAGTGTGGTGGGAACCCTGAGACTTCTCACAGCTGTAAGGTCAACACTGAATGGTGGCACCTTTAGATGGGCCAGTATAGGGTGTCTTGGGGAAGGAATGGGAAGATGCGGGGGTGAAGAGAAGGCAGAGCACTCTTCTGGGTGAGGGACACTGCGTCCTGACAGTGAAAGTCAGCCCAGACAGGAGCCATGATGGAGCTTAGTGAGGTAAACATGGGAGGTACTCTCTCCTGTCTTTCCCACAGCACCCTTCCCAATTCTCCCGTGGGAGCAGGATTACCTTGGTGATGGAGCACTCCGTTTCCATCCACAAGAAGGACCTAGAGCCACAAGGGTAACTGTCAGTTTAAGGTGGCTGACCGCTTAGCAAGTGGGGTGGGGGTGGGTAGACCCCAGCATTGGGATGTAGTTTTTTAAAAATCTCACTCCTCTCAGGCCACGGGTAGTAGCAGGGGGCTTTCCCTCCCCTAGGAATCCAATGGCTCTCTTCCCCAAGGACATGGCACCTGCCTGGGGCATGAGGTTTGGCTCCTTTTCTTGCAGCCGATGGACAGCGTCTACTAGGAAGGGCATTTCTCGGAAGGCCAGGAAGCCTGATATGTAGGGGGCTGTCAGGCTGATCATACGGCTGTCCTCATACACCACCTGCCACCACGCATCAGGTCAGCAGGCAGCCACCCACTCCCTCCCACCCTATTACCCTCTGTCCCACCCATATCCCACTTTCCTGCCTATCAGCTACTAGGTGTGTGTGGGGGTCTCACCTTGATGTCATTTCTTCTAGGTGCTTCCCACCTGGTATCTCTCAGGAGCTGTTGAGCTGGCCTCCCCCAGTCCCTGGGTCTCCTCATTGGACCCTGTACAGGTTGCTGGAGGCTTAGAGCATAGGACAGTACTAGTGTGAAGAGCACCAGGAGCCAAGGCAGCACTGCATGTGCACTAGAAAAGCCTGGAGGGGGCCAAGGCTTCAGAGGCTGTGCAATGGCTTTTTTTTTTTTTAGCAATGGCTTTATGAGAGGGAATCTCTGGTCATTTAGGGAAAAAAGGGCAGGAAGAACTAGACAATCTGAGAGCTTAGAAAGAAAAACTGAGGCTGCAACTGACTTCAGAGTGTAAAGGGAGTCCCAGGACAACGGGCCTCATATGAGGTGTAAAGGGGCATGGAGGACACAAGACCACAGATGGTCAGGGGTTTTCTAGAATGCCTGAGGAAAACCCAGAGTGACGTGATTTTTTTGTGGTAACACAGATTAAACCCAGAGCTTTTGTAATAAGTTATATTCCCAGCCCTTTTTTTCTTTGAGATAGAGTCTCCTTAAGTTCGTCAGGTTAGGCTCAAACATCCAATCCTCCTGCCTCAGCCTCCTAGAGTTCTGCAGTTACAGATATGTGTGACCACACCAAGCTAAAAAAGCTTTGAGAATACATGCACCTTTCTTAGGGGTTTTTGGGCAGAGAGCATCCTCCCATGTTTCCCTCAATCTCATGGCCCAAGGGAGAGGCAGTTTCCTTTGTGTACACATTCTCCAGAACCCCCTTCCTTCCTGCATTTCTGCTACTAAATCTCCTAAATCTCTTGGTGATAGTTTCCAAATCACAATTTTCATTTTGTTCTTGAGACTGGAGCAGTAAGTTAATGTACCTAGGTCTGTATTAGCACAGAGGATTGGGGCTTGTGCCCATTTTAGTGAACAATGAACTCAACAGGAAACCTTTTTTGTTTTCCTTTTAAAAAATACATTTAGTACAGGGTCTAAAGGGTTTCACTACACAGATTGGATTCATAGTGATTCTGTTTTCAGCCTCTCAAATGCTGGGATTATAGGCACATGTGACCACACCTAGTATCATTTGCTATCTCAGAATGCCCTAGTGGTCAGGGCCTGCACAACACACCGGAGACTGAACTTCGGTCACTACATTCTGCCTAAGTAGGTGCTCTCAACAGGAAACTTACAAAATGTTCTAGTAACCCAGAATGGGATGGGTCCACTTAGACCAACAAAAGACTATGGTGAACCCAGCAATTTGGACTACTGAAGCCTGGAACAAGATGACCTTACAAGGACATGTGTGGTATCTAAGTACAGCCTGTAACCCCACAGCGTGATGCAGCTGAATCCCACCACACAGGGGCTGGAGAGATGGCTCAGTGGAGTAAGCGCTTCCCTGGCAAGCACAAGGGCCTGAGTTCAATCCCCGGTTCCGCCAAAAAAAAAAAAAAAAAAAAAAAAAAAAATGTTACCACCACACAACTCCCAAAAGAGGAGAGAAAAAGGGAAAGGACCTGCCTTCAACATGGTCATGGCAAAAGGAAAAACACTGACTGTTGAGTGGCAGAGAAGCAGAAGTAAAAGGTGGGGTTGGAGAGCACTTCATTGCCTCTAAGGACACAGAGAATCTAAGGGAGATAAGGAGCGGATTGGGGGCTCTCGTGTTGCATGGGAAAGGTATCCAGAACTGGGTTAGGAAGAAAAAGTGGTCATTGGAAGGATGAACTGGTTTCTTTTTTTTTTTGGATTCAGTCATATTGAATCAGGGCTATGGTAATTTAGCAGTATGTACTAAGGCCAAAACCTATCACTGTCAAATATCACTGCATACCTTTATGGGGAAGAAACATCACAAGCTGCAGAGCACCTCAGACAGGTGGGGGGTGGCAAGGACAGGGTGTGATGGGGTTCTGATGAAAGTCACCTCAGAAACAAGGACTAAATGACAAAAGGACCAAAGGGGAATGATTCAGGTGATAGCTCAGCAAGAGCCCCTGAGGACAGGAATGAAGCAAACAAGTGAAAGAACGCAAAGTGCTAAAAGAGGTTAAAAGAAACAGTGAAAAAGAATGAAGGAGGCCAAAGAAAATCCAGCACCACAGGACTGAAGGAAAGAAGCAGAACAATGGAGCCCACCTAACAGGTCAGTGTTTAAAACCATACTCAAAGCTGGGGAGCAGCCGGGCGTGGTGGCGCATGCCTGTAATCCCAGCACTCGGGAGGCTGAGGCAGGAGGATTGTTGTGAGATCGAGACCAGCCTGAGCTACAAAGTGAGCTTAAGGCCAGCCTGAACTGCATAGTGAGACCCTGTCTCAAAAAGACAAAAAAAAAAAAAAAAAAAAAAAAAAAAGCTGGGGAGCAGTGGCACACAACTGTAATCTCAGCATCCTGGGAGGCTAAGGCAGAAGGACCACAAGATTGAGCTGGGCAACTTGGAAAGACCCTGTCTCAGAAAATAAAGTAAAATAAAACAAAACAAAACTAATCTGCAAATGTAGTTCAGTGCAAAGGCCCTGGGTTTAGTTCTCCCAGTAATTCTACACCCCCTCCCCCAAAACCCAAACCAAACCAAGAAACCATAATCCAAGAAACACTTCAAAAAAAAAAGTACAGGGTCAGTGAGATAGCTCAGCAGACTAAGCACTTGCTTAGGCAAGTGCAGGGACCAGAGTTTGATCCCTGGTACCACATGCTGTGCCAGCCACACAGACTGGACCAGGTGTGATGGCACATGCCTGTAATACCAGTGCTGGGGAGGCTGAAAATAGGAGGATCACTAGGATTCCAAACTGTGTAGTAAGACCCTGTAACAAATACATTAAAAAAAAAAAAAAGATCTGACCCCACATACTGAAGAGTCAACTGTGAGCTGGGAAACTGAACAGAAGAGATGTTACTTTGAGACACATGGTGGTGAGGAGAAAAAGAGTAAAGGAAACAGGCAAAACAGGAGAACAGAAAATCCCACAGTAAACACAATATACTTGTTATAACCCTGAATAGGGAACGTAAATATAAAAAATTTATAGATCAGAAAACAAAATGAAACCAGCTTTTAGATCCATAATGGGAACAAGTAATGAGACTGTGTCCAGATTCCAGCAATGCTATAGGATCATTGTGATTTTTCATAGTGTGATAATGTTCCTACAGTTGCATAGGATGTTATGTGCAGGGCAGACTGAGACAAGCTGCCACAACCTCTAGGACATGTTCTCAAGTCCTCAGTAAACACATACAGAAAACATGACCTAATCAGCAACAGCTGACTCTAAACAGAGCACATGGATGCATTTGATGTATTCTTTTCCAATTTTTCAGTATGGTTGTACACTGTCAAACTAAAAACCTAGAAAAAGAAAAATCAATCACGCAATTGTGTGTGGGTAAGAGCTGGATGGTGGGAGATACGGTAAACAGAGGGTGGGGCATAGATGAGGGTGACCGAGTCTGTAGCTAGGGAGAGCTGGTGAGAGGAAGAACACTGCTGCCTGCTCTCCACACATGATCTGTTATTCTTTCCACACCTCTGCAAACTGAGCAGTAATACCATTATCTCCCTGAGAGAAAAGAAATCAGGGGCCAAGGGCTACGAGGTACAAACAGGCAGAGCTGGGGTACAAACAGGAACAGTCTGGCATTGATATCTGTGCTTTTACCCCATGTGCTGTCATACATAATGATCAGGAACTGTGAGGACAGAGGCCTTGGTGTCCTCACTACAGATCTGGATCCTAGCACACAGTGGGCACTCAATACCTCTATGCTGATTGGGACTAAAAGGGGCCTTCTGGGTAAAGCACCACAGAAGCAGGAAGATGTTGCTGGGGGCAAGTACAGGAGCAGTGCTAAAGCTGGGGTGTAGACAACCAAGGCTTCTTGAACCAGGGACTGCAAAAAAACCCACAGGCTTACTGCTCATTCATGCAAGCCATCTAATGAGGAAGGCTCTGAGTGTCTGCCAGGTGTTAAGCCAAGTGCTGAGGTCACCTCTGGGGGCAAGACAACCTGGTTCTTGCTAAAGTGGAGTTTACCTGCAGGAAAAGGAAAGTGGCCCATTTCATTCCGCTGTGACAAAGCGGAAGCTCAGAGTTGGTTGGCTATGATCTGAATAATGGCAGTAAGAGGAGGCGCCTTTGGGAGATGATTACATCACTGACAGCACAGGGAGAAGGCAGCTATCTGTACCCTGGAAGAGGGTCCCAACCTAGGCTTGATCATGCTGTACTCTGAAGTCAGATTTCTAGTCTTTGAACTCTAATGAGAAATTTCTGTTGTTTATAAACCACCCTGTCTGAGGCATTTTGCTGTAGCAGCCTGCATGGACTAAGATGGGGAGCTGAGGAGTAACTCCTGGTCTTGCAGGATGAAGGGGTTCACTGAAGGAAGTACTTGTAAACTGGGCCCTGAGAGGGGGTCAGAGCTGAACAGGAAAGGAAGCAGACTGCAAAGATTATGCAGCCTGACGCAGCACGGCACGTTTGAAGGTGTCAAAGGCATCTAGAGGGCAAGGTGGGCTGAGGATGGTGTTGTGAGTTGAGCCCACAGGGACAATTAACCAGGGAGCAGATTATGAAGTCATGTCAACCAGTGTGAATTTTATTTACCATGACACTACAGGAACGGCACTGATGTGTTGCATTTCCTTTTTAAGAAAACTGCTCTCCTAGCAGGAACAAAGGAGCAACACTTGAGGCAGGGAGTCCACGAAAACATATCTACAGGAAGCGTGATAGCAGCACTAATAGTGAAGGAGGTGAGAGGAGGTGGACAATGGGAGTTCCCCAAGATGAGTTTTTTTTTTTTTTGTACTGGGGATTGAACTCAGAACCTGTGCTTGCCAGGCAAGTACTTATTCTACTGAGCTATCCCCAAGATGTAAGCAGCAGAAACAATGGAGGCAGGGTGACAGGTGTGAACGAGAGGGAAAGACTTCCCTACTTTTCCGTTTTTCTTCCCCCTTGAAAGACTCCTGTCAGTCAATGAAATTCTACAAAAGGAGAGCTATAGACTTATAGCAGTGGTATGCTTGCCTAGTAAGTGTAAAGTCCTGGGCTCCATCCTCGGCATTTGAGAATAAAATAAAATAAGAAAACAATTCTGTAAGAGGAGAGGCTGGCCTCTACCCTGAACTGATCTCCTGTCTGGCAGCTCTGTTCTCTCTGCTGAAGCGACACGTGGCTCAGCGTCCTCCAAGTTACCTCGAGCTCGGGGTAGTTGAGCACCACCAGGGAAGCACAAGCACTGCCACTGTCCCCTTTGACGAAGGACACATCAACGCCTCCAACCCTTTGCAGACCCGAGAAGGCGGGGTCCTGTTGCCAGGCCTCCGTGTCCCGGTCCACCAGGAGGGCCTTCAGCCGGGCTTGCTCCCTAGGAGGTCAAAAAGGTCAAAGCTGGCCCGGGGCCCCAAGCCAGACCCTCCCACCTCGACCCCGGAGACCGCAGCACCAACTCGTCGGGGCACACGCTCTCCTCGTGGCGTCCTCCTTCGCGTCCTGAACAAAGTTACTCTTGCCAGGTTTATTCTCCTTAACGCGAAAGGCAAAGGACGCGCGGGTCAAGCCACAGCCCCAGAAAGCCAGCAGAGGGGCGCAGGGCCAAGCGCGGAAGCGAGGGTGGCGGGACTACAACACCCGGAGGCCTCCGGCTCGCGCCGGAAGCCAGGCCCGCCCGACTCCAGTGGCCCAAGTGCCGGGCCCGCGCCTTCACAGCCGGGGCAACAAGTTTAGCGAGTCGCAGAGAGAAGCCAAGTCTTAAGCCCTGGCGGCTGTGCACAGTCCCATTACCGTTTCCAGAGTGACAAAATCTCCTCAGACAGATGGTCCGCGGCCTCCAGGGCCATGACTCCTCCCTTGGCGCACTTCCGGTAAACGTCATTTCCGGAGCGCCGGCCGCAACGCTTCCCCCCTCCCCCCGCGGTGTACTCGCTGCGATCAGCCGCTGACGTTGGCGCCACCGCCGCCAGGGGCCGCTTTGCTGAGACCTGGAGTTCGCACCCGAATCTGCGGATTCTCGTGGACTGGCCGGGACCCGCGGGAGACCGCCGGCTTCGAGTTGCCCATGTACGATTTTCTTCTGCGGCGGTGGCTTGGCCGTTCCCCGGTTGTCCCAGCATCAGCGCTGTGCCCACACCGAAGAATGCTGCTCTTTAGGCAAGGGTGGACCAGTTCGATTCTGAAAACACTCGCCAGGGGCATCACAGCCCAGCAGCGAGCTCAAAATACCTTTCGAGTCCTGCCTTTGACGCGGCCCTGGGTGGCAGCAGTTGTGACTATGGAAAGGGCTTTGCTCCCTGTTCAGTCCCACGCAGCGTTGGGCGCAGTTGGACGCACAGAGGCTGCAACTTGTTGGGCAAAAAGCCTCAGTCAGCAAAGAAAATATGGCCCACCACCTTTGGGACATTGTCTTTTGACACAAGGTTTCGCTATGTAGCCCATGTTGGCCTTGAACTTGGAGTGATCCTCCAGTCTCAGCCCCTTACTGTGCCTTGCAACATTCTTACCCAGGGCTCCTCAGTTTCGTGAATATTAACTCAGTGATGTCTCTGTGCCAGAATTTATGCTAGATTCTGGAGTTATGGCTTCCATTATTTTTCTTTGCCTCATTTGGGGCAGAAGACTTGTGAATATGTGATGTAATAGTGTCAGGATGAAGGGGACATTGGATTTAGTAATTGCGAGCCATTTGATAAGCCTGTGAGATGGGCACAAGCAGTGGAGCCTGAGGAAGGTGCTATCCTCTGTTAGGTCCTCACGTGCTCCAGGTACAGCTATCAATCTGGAAGGAATAGGTTTGCCAAGTGGGAAGGGTGTCCAAAGTGTGCGTGTGTGGCCACTGCATGTGCTGTCCCTTGCCGTTCTTGCCCCAGATCACTGAAACTCCCTCTACTTCAAAAGGAAGCAGGTTCACTGCCCCCAGGAAACCCTTCAGAAAAAGCTATGTTTTGTCACCATTTGCTCAGGAAAGTGCTGTCTTGGTGATTGTTTTGCCAACTAGACAAGAATTCTTGAGCATCAGTGAGTCTGAAAGGAACAGAAAAATGCAGAATGTGACACAAATGCTAATCATGGTGGACTTGAATTCTGCTACTCAGCAAGGCCACAGGCATCTCCTGCTTCTTGGAGTGTTCCCTGTATCTCCTCAGGGTTGCTTCCCATGCTGATGCAGCTAGTGCCCCCAAGTAGGCCTTTTGTGGATTCTTTCAGTACAGAGGAGTTTGGAGGCCAATCACTGTGGAGAAACCAACTGCTATCCCTCCCTGGGGTTGCCTATAGGACCCCTCAGCTGTTTCTTTTCTACAATAAATTTCCAGTTAAAATTTCTGCCTGTAAATTCATGCCTCAGTTTTAATTTCCACGCAAAGATCCATGCCAGCCAGTGACCTGAGGCCCCTCCCCGAGGCTGAAGCTGAAGCTGAAGCTTAAGCTGAGAGTGGCTGGAGGGAATGGTGCCACTGTGGAGAAGCAGTTCTGCTGTCCCTGTGTCCTGAAAAAGTTTTCTATTTGTGTTGAAATCACAGTGTAGGTTTCTCTTCTGAATCCTCCACTTCAGGTCACTTCATAGGCACTTCTGTGAGGATGTTAGCACAAAAAATCCAAAACTTCCTGAGATCTGGCTGAGGTACAGGTGCCATGAATAGAAGCTCTGCCCCCCAAAAGGATTTGTTAGCAGCAAAACTCAAGTGTATTAAAGTAGGTATGACAAGTATAATGAAATTGACTTTTTCTGTGCTAAACCAATACATTTTTGTACAAACAAGATAATGTGAGATGACAGTTAATGCTTTGAAAGCATAGCATATACAAAATTAAGCATCTTAATTAAAAGTCCTTCATAACAAAAACAACAACAAAATGCCCTGGCCAAAGGAGCAAAAGTTTTCACAAAAAAAGAAATAGCAACTGACTCCTCCCTGCTGAGGTGGGGAGCCCCACAAGCCCTCTCTACCCCCAGCAGATATGTCCCAGAGCAGGCAGGGATAGGGCAGGGTGGGGAGTGGTTGTGCATAGTCTGGAATGATAAGACAATCATAGTTCCCCTGCCCCTGCCATGAGGTGCTCTCATTGTCCTGATATTTTAAATTTTGAAGCTCAAGCACACAGCCCTGATTTCAAGTTGATTGAGTGTGTGCCTCACTGAGAATTATGTCAGGGACACAGCCTCTACTTTGTAAACAGCTGCTCTGATGTCAGTGCAGAGGGTGCTGGGCTGTAGGAACAGAAATCAGTCCCATGAAGTTGAAGGTGTCAAAGTAGATTTTTACATGAATAAATTTCCATTTAGGATTTCAAGAGTTGGGTGTGTGGCATATATCTGTAATCAGGAGGCTGAGGCAGGAAAATCACCACCACAACAAAAAAACAGCACAAGGTCAGGGTAAGATTTTCTTATGCCCCTTTTCAGAAACTGAACTGGTTTTGCACCAAGTCTCAGCTTTTAATGCATTGGCTGAGACTCAAAAGATGTACCAGATTAGGGGGAACAGAGATTCCACAAAGAATGCACTTACTTGGCATAATGCTAGACTATCAAAAACTCCCCGGAGAGTGGCAAGAAGCATGCCTCTAGCCCGAGTTTACATGAATAAATTTCCATTTAGGATTTCCAGAGTTGGGTGTGTGGCATTTATCTGTAATCAGTAGGGCCGAGGCAGGAAAATCACCACAAATTAGCATCTCAGGATATGAGAAATGGGAGGGGCTTTGGCTATCAATCCACTCTGTTCATGGGGGAACTGAGACTATAGAAGTCCCCAACTCAGTCCAGTGCTTCTCACAGTTTTGACTTTGTCCCTCTGAAATTTGGCAGTGACTCATACAGGATCTAGGTCAGCTCTTGTTTATGTAGGTTAAGGCATGGGCAGGTGCCTGTCCTTTGGCATTTCTTATGCTATAAGAAGATGAAGAGTATGACACTGCTGTACATCTTGGAAGCCAAAAAATATAGGTACAATACTCAGAATTTAAGGGAAAAAGGAGAAAACTTGATTCTCTTCTGAGAGTGTGGAATAGAGCAGAAAACAGGGGAAAATTATTTCCCTGGCATTTTCCATGGTAATGGGAGAAGGAAGGAGCTTGAGGCAGAAGCTCCAGGTATGAGGCTGGCAGGCCTGAGACAGCCCGTGACTGGTTATGACCACTACTTTGACACTACTTGTGTCTCTTCTGGGAAGCACAGACGGGGTCTGACTTCCAAATTCACATAGGCACAGTCCTTAACTTGAAATGAACTGTGTTCACAGCACAATGAGAAAGTTCTGGAATGCAGAAACAGGGCAGCTCCCACAGCGCTGTGTGGAACAGTACAGGCGGACTTGAGTTCACTGCTGCACCACTTTTCCTCTCAAGAGCTCACAGAGGCAACAGTTGGTATGACTCCTGCCAGTAAAAGGCGGAGCCATCTCTCCAGCCAGGTCCCAGGTGAGTGCTGAGGGAGTCACTCTACTTTGCTTGCCGGTCCCATTTCCGTGTGGCAGCAGCTTTCCATACAGAGACACAGCTGGACAGCAGTATCTCTTCTGGGAACTGGTATTCCAAATCTGGAGGGACTTCACTGTCTTTAGTTTCCATGTAACTTACCAGAGTTTCCTTCAGACTGCAAAACCAAGAACAAGAGACTATTTATAATATCAGGAGGCCTCCACAGGACCAGGGTGCAAACTAAGATCAGAAACTGAGGTCAGCTCCAGGTCCCAGTTCTGAGTTCTGAACTCCTGAACTGGACACTGGGGCCCTGCCTACTTTGGGGTAGAATCCTGACCTCCAGCTTGTGCTGGCCTCGTCAATGCTCATGTCAGGCACTCTAATGTGATGTTTGTATGAACAAGCTCTGCTATTCAAAAAACAAAAGCACGTATTCATTTTTACTATTTTACATAAATAAAGATCTCAAATTCTCTAGGAAGGGGAACTAATTTTACTCTACAGGTTCAGGATAGTAAAGTTGAAAGCATACAATGCATGTTGGTACATACTTCTGGCACAATGGAAGAAAAATAAATATGAAATAAATTCATGTGGAAAATAGGAGTTCAATTATTTAGAAAAACAGTGAAGTTAAATCCTTCCCTCATAGTACACATAAAAGTAAACTGCGTTAAAAAATATACAATATGGATTTTTTTTTTTTGGACTGGCGCAGCCCATTCTGAGGGTGGGGCTGGAATGACATATGGTGCTGGGGATTGAACTGTGATCCCCTGTGCCTACTTAAGCCTGCCTAAGCAGATGCTTTAGACCACTGAGCTATCTTGCCCATCCCTAATATGGAATTTTAAAAGCAGCAAAAACAAAACAAAAAGCATGGAAGGACATCACTAACCTTGGGATATGAGAAGGAAGACCTTTACCAATGTATTTTCCTAAGTGGCTTTATAGAAAAATTCTGTCAGATTTGATTTCATAAATTTAAAGGGATAAAGCATTTGTAGTAACACATTTAGTTAAAAGATTACTTTCTGTACAACACCAAGAGCTTTTCCAAATCATTAAGAAAAGATAAAACAGTTGGGCATGGTGGTGCACACCTAAAATCCCAGTACCTAGGGGAAGACTACCTTGAATATGAGGTCAGCCTGAATCACCTAGACACCCAGTTTGGGTGGCCAGGTGGGATGGGGGAAGGGTGGAAAAAGAAAAAAAAAATGTAATTCAGAGGACAATAAACTAGTGGCTAGTAAAAATGAGCATGTGCCCAGCCATACTAGTAAGTAGGGAACTTTAAGATAAGCAGATTCCATTCTTTGTCCATCACACTGACACAGGTATAAGTGGTAAGCACTTTGGGGTACTCTACAGTGTTGGAAATACACACTTCTTTGATATAGAAAACTCCTTGTAGGAATGTATGGCTTTCATTGAAGCCAGCCTTCAAGTGCTGCACGAGTGGAGGAATAGCATGAAAGCATCTTGCAGAGAGATGGGCCTGACTGCATGTTTGTGGAAGGGCTCCGCTGGGGAGGTGAGGGGCGTTCCCATCACCCTCCCTGCCTGGGCAGTGGTGTGCATGTCTCTACCTCCAGGCGTGGTTGAAGGTGTCTCCAGCCTGAGCGGTCTTCAGCTTTAGCACCATCATTTCGTGGAGCTCCACAAGGAAGATGTCTAGGTTGCTTTGGTTTAAGAAAGTGCCGAGGAGCTTGGCATGTTCTGTGCTGAGATCCTTTTTGTACCTTGCACTGATTTCCTGAAATGGCTCCTAAAATGCAAGACCAACAAGGGGCCATTAAAGGCTGGGAAGAGAGGGTGGAGCTCCCTGCAGGGGAGGCAGAGGTCCTGCTTACTTTCTTCAGGCGCAGCAGCTGTTCTGACTTATGCGCAGAGAGGAGCTGCCAGAGGGCAATGGCATGTTTTAACTGGCATCTGCTTAAGACCTGAAAAAGAAACAGGAACCCTGGTAAGAGGTGGAGGTCTTACACTTTGTATCCCCATGCCTGGCACTCTCTTTATGCTGTGCATTCATTCCATGTCCCTTGTCCTGTGACCATCTCTGAGTGTACACAACCACGTACTGCAGCTGATCTTACCACATGTGTGGTGTGCTCTGTCCAGATGGTCAGCACTGGGTGTGTCTGTCTGTGCTGTCCAAAGTAGCTTTGTCTACACTGTGACTGGCTGAGGGGCTTGTTTTTGGGCTCTCCCTTTCTTGCATGCATTGCTGCTCCCTCCCTGGTGGATTTTTAATGGGAAGCAGGAAACTCAACTGAGGCTGCTGATGTCTCTGAACAGCCTCCACATAAGACCCACCTCTAAAACTGAAGTTGTCTGGTCACCCATCCGCAGGACTTCTTGGATGTACACATTCAGCTGAGTGTCTGGGTCCCCGCCAGCTGTGCTCAGAAAGCCCAAGGCAACCTCTATGACAGAGAGGGCTTCACAGGCATCACTGTAGGATTGTAGCTGCCTACCAATGGTACCCATAACTGCACTCGGCAGGGAAATCTGGGAAACCAAACACAGGACAGCAAACATGGGTTGGGATTCTTGTTTCCTACTCCCTAGGAAAGGCTTAGCTCTGTCACTGCCCAAACTACAGGTGGCACAAATTATACAGTGACAGTTGACATGTGCTGCTAAGTGCAGCAGTGTTACAAAAAAATTTAACAAGGTATTTAACAAGAATACCTATGACCTCACTGAAGCCTCAAAACAATACTGTGTGGATATGAGGGGAGAGTATTCCTCTCCCAGTATCAATAGCAAAAGAGCAGGAATAAGTTCTCTAGATCTTCTGACTTGGATATACTGAAACGTCATTACTTACAAACCAACCAACCAAACAAGAATGTCAGTGCATTGTACTTGTTATGGCTTGCGCCTAGATATGTCTAGATGTCCACCCAAAGCTTCTTGTGATCACGGGGGTGGGGGGGGGAGAGGGGATTTTCAGAGCTGGCTGGATCTAAGTGTACGGTGCTGGGATCAAGCATGTGTGATTACTAAATTAGTATACTGATTTGTTTGACAGAGTTCTGGGTGTAGGTGATGGGGGGGGTCCATCCTGGGTGTGAGTGCTACCTGCCCTAAGGGTGTGTAGCCTGGATATAATATAAGAGATTCTTATATTCTTATATTCTGCAGTGGCCTGCTTGCTGATTCCTTGGTACCTTTCTGCCTTTGGCCCACCATGAACTGTTTCTGCTCTGAGATGTCTTTCTGCCATTTGTCACCCTGCTTTAGAGCCAGCCAACTACAGAATGAAATGCCTACCAACTGTGAGTTACAATAAACCTTTCCTTCTTCAACTTGGCTATTTTAGTGTTGGCTATTTTGTCTCAGCAACAAGAAAAATAACTAAGACACAACTTAAATAAGAAAACAGTGATCCACTGTCCTGCTTGCCCGCTGCAAAGGGCAATGTCAGGGAGGCCACCAGGGTCCTCAGAGAAACCAAGACCCTGGTGCCATAGATACCAGGGAGTGGTTGAAGCTCTGGAATGTGGATGAAACCACCCTGTAAGTGACAGAATTGTCAAGACCACCTGTTTCATCTTCTTCTTGATGTCCATGAAGAGATGCTCATAGTTCCGGTCATGTCTGTGCACCAGGGTAGGGATCCCCTAAAGTGAGAAAGGAAAAGCATCCATAGTGGAGGGTCCCATCAGATCACAGAGACATCTTGAGCTCTCAATGGGAGAGTCTTCCTGGGCAACACACAAAGCTCTGTCATCTCATGAAGTTTCTGTTTAAGTCACAATCTCCAGAAATAGTAATATAAGAAGAACCCAGCCTGGCAACAATGGCCCTGAAGAAATTGCCATGGAGAATATATTATATATGAGGGTCACAGGAGGTACTTGGGACAGAGATGGGATGATGTCACATTCATGTATCCATTCAGCAAGTGCTGAGCAAGGACCACTCCACTAGGCAACAAAACTGACAGAACAAATTAAAACTGGCTTTGGAGCCAGGCACGGTTGTGCATGCTTGTAATCCCAGTACTCTAGGAGGCTGAGCAGGAAGATCACAAGTTCCAGTACAGCCTGGCAAACTTAGTGAAGCCCTGTCTCAAAGTTAAAAAAAAAAAAAAAAAAAGGTAGGGGAGGGGTTGGGATATAGCTCAATGAGAAGGCCCTGAGTTCAAAATCCCAATTTGAAAAAGAAAGTTCTGGATGCAAGTAATTCACAGCCTAATTGTGGACAATGAGGAGTAAAACATCTAATCACAAACTATCTGCCTGCATGCTGAAGAGACACATCCACGGCAGCAGGACTCAGCCTACCTTGACTGTCAGCTTGGGCTTGCCCTGTAGGAGGCGCCCAGTGATCTGCTGCTGGATCTTTTTCAGGTCAAACTCCTGTGAGGTCTCCCCACCTTGTACTACTTGATACTGGCAGTTGGACAGAATCAATGGAGTCAGGTCACGCTCCACGTCATAACTGATGACGTGCAGGTCAGTGATCTCGGAGGCATCCACGGAATAGCTGGAGGATAGATATACAACACAGTGCTAGGTGTCCAGGGCAGGTGTATAGAGCTGAAGCTGCCCCTATAGTCTGAACAGACAAAAGCCATTCACAGATTTAAAGGTCTGTGGAGGGTGAATGGATGGGTTTGATGGGGATGCAGCTGCAGCCAGCTGGCATCTGCTTCAGGGGCCTGGGACCCAGGGCCAGATGTGCACTGTGCCATTGCTTGTGCACATACCTGTTGTTTTCTTTGGAGAACTTTTCCACCATGTAGACAACTTCATTGTGTAGGCTAATCAAGTAGCTGACTAAGGCAGTTGAACAGAGGCCCAGGCCCCGCCGACGTGGTAGGATGACTTCAAAATCAGCATCCAGATCCAAGTCAGAGCTGCAGTACTCTTTAGGAAGCTTGATCTCACCTTTAAATGACAGGGTTACTCTCATCAGAGAGCATTTCACCCCAAGTGTCTGGCAGAGCGATAGAAAAGCAGGCTCCAGGTCCTCAGTTCCAAGGGGAAGGAGGACACTCACCATTGGTCTCCAATGATCGCCTCAGGGAATTCCATGTGGATAGAAAAACAGTGATCCTGTCCTCAAACAATTTCTTTAGTCTATCTGTTGGACAAAATACTTGGTAAGAACCCATGGAAATAACAAGCTAGCCAGAGTGAAAGCAAGAAGAGTCTAGAAGGGACATAGAATAAACCCAGCTCTGCTTCCTTCTGTAATCAACCACTAAGTAGGATGTTGAGTAGGAGAAATTAGGGAGTAGGGGCTTTGCAGCTTCCACAGAAGCCTAAAGTGTATCTCTAGGACCTAGGGGACCTTTACTGCCTGATCAAAGCTTAGGACATGGACCATCTATGAGCCCTGAGCACCCACCCAAGCCTCACTGGAGTCATCCTTTCTAATTTCCAAGCACCAGATGATTCTGATCTCTTGTTGGAGAGAGAACAGAGCATACCTGAACTATGACTTTCAATAAATCTTTTGATGGAGCTGGATTCAATCTCTGGAACATTCTGGAATTGTTTCACTAGGCTCTTTTGCAGGGCCAAAATCTCAGGCAAGAATTTCACCATCCTCAGTTCTGCCTCCTGGAGAAGGGAAGACCACTCAGTAACACTTCCTCTTTCACCTTGGAAATGTTCTCTGGCATACAGACTTTGGAGCTGGCTGAGGATTTGTCTTTGTGGTTTAGTCTGCTCAGTGGGCCATTCTGGAAAAGGCACACTCAGGGTTAATGGGAAAAGTGCCATTCCATCTTTCACAAGTAATTCTGGAGAAGCTGCAGGATGCTAGACACTGGCCTGCTCCTGAGGGATGGAGGATGCCTACAATGAAGTCCTGCCTTCCAGAAGGCTGTTGTGTCAAGTGTGTGGGCCAACCAAGATCCAAAGCAAGAGACTAAAACTTGACCCCTATTTCTCACCTTGCACAAAAGTCAACTCAAGAGGAATCAAGGACCTCAATGTAAGTTGCAAAACTTTGAACTTACTGGAAAAAAACATAGGGGAAATACTTCAAGATAGTGGTACTGGCATTAATTTTCTGGACAGGACCCCAAAAGAACAGGAAACAAAAGCAAAATTGAGAAATAAGATTTCATCAAATAAACTTCTGCACAGTAAAGGAAATAACCAACACAGTTAAGAGACAATCTGAAGAATGAGAACTTATTTACCAACTAACCAAGTGAAAAGAGAATTGGTACCCAGAATATTTAAGAACTTTTAAAAATTTAATTAAAACTCAAGTAATCCGATTAAAAATGGAAATTGTCTGAATAAATACATACTTCTTAAAAGAAGAAGGACAAATGGTTAAATATATATATGAGGAATGTTCAGTATCATTAAGCTATCATGGGACTGTAAATCAAAACTACATTAAGATATAATCTCATCCTCATTAACAAGAATATAAAATAAATGCTAGTAAGGATAGAGAAGGGCTGGCCAAATAGCTCAGCAGATTAAAGCACCCACAAGCAGGTGCAGGGACTGGGGGTTTGATCCTCGGGCCTGCTGTGCCAACCCTGGCCCTGGCCCTGGCCCTGGGGCGCACTGAGATGGCAAATGAGACTGGACGTGGTGGTGCACACCTGTAATCCCAGCTCTTGGGAGGCTGTAAATAGGAAGATCACTATGCATCCAATGTAGTAGTGAGACCCTGAACACTCTGTAGACCCTTCCCTAAAATACAAAAAAAAAAAAAAAAAAAAAAAAAAAAAAAAAAAAAAAAAAAAAAAAAAAAAAAAAAAA